>VDFB02324500.1:0-120241 GCA_007258455.2 Sequoia sempervirens | reverse complement strand
TATTGGAAAACATGTTCAAAACCATCATCAAATAAGTTCTCAAAATTTTCTTAAGGGGATCAAAGACTTGTTCTAAAAAATTGCTTAAGGAGATCTAAAACTTGTTATCAAAATTTGCTTAAGGGGGTGTCTTAAGGGGATCACCATACATTTGGATAATGAAAGCCATCATCATCTTCTCAGTGTTATCAACTTATGTTTAGTTTCCACACTTGACGAGCCAACCAATATTCTATTTGCTCTTCATTCCCCTGAGGTGCAATAATAGCATACACATGTCCTGCCAACAAAATTAGATTTAATAACTTGTGCATATCCATGCCATGTTTAGTATTACAAAATAACTTAATAAAATGAAATAAATTGAATTAAAATTACCTTCTTGTACAAGGTCTGAAACACAGTCATAATCTTCAGATGCAAACAATTGATCATTTTCTTCAATGGTTCTTTCATATTGATTATGTGCTTCTGCAGGTGTCAACGATCTTTGCTCCCACTGTTCAACCCATTTTGTATTTTTGCAAGCTTCCCAATCTCTTGAGATACAAAACTAGAAAAAACATGCAAGCTTCCTTGTCCAAATAGTCGATGTGCTTGTTGTCGCACTCCTAAATGAATGCCATTTAGTAGATCCACTAATTGTCTCACAATCAACTCTAGATACAATGTTCTCTTCTTCCACCAACCAAAAGAATTGATGAACTGTAGAGTAATCACTCAAACCAGGTGCAGATAATCTTCTATTACACCAATCCACAATCTCATGTGCATTTTTAAATTTTATTGAATCCTCGAATTTTAATTGTTCTCTAGCAATAATTATTTTGACACACGCACCAACTCCATCATGTTCTCATTTACCATGCCCAGCTTCAAAAAAACTCCATATACGTTGGACATTAAGTTCCTTGTGAACCCTACTTAACCAATAGAACATTCTAGCATTTTTGAACTGCCCCGTACAATTATCTGACCATATGAGGTGTTCTTTCATACGAATTCCTCTTTTTCTTAAATTTCTATAAAATATACTAAAACAATATTGAACAAACTTTGATGAGTGTAACCGATTGTCACTCAAATAAAAATGATACTCCCTCAAAACTTTTCTATCATCCTCAGTGCTATCATCTGCATGTCTATAAACAATATGGACAAACATAGCTACTTGCACTGAATTATAATATTGAGATTGAATTTCCTCTTGTGGAGCGAGAGTATAATTCTCTGCAAAATCAACCACTGAAAGTATAGTACCAATTGGAAATGTGTTTCTACATGCATGAAATTGGCCATCAAGCCATCGAGCATGTTCAGAGTGCATAACATATTTTGGTACAATTTTATTATTAAATTCACTCATAAATGCATGCACACTAACTTTTTTTGTAACTAAATCACAACGCTTTCCTATTTTTCCATCTTTTTTAAAATAGTAGACATTCCTAAATCTTTTTGACATCTACTAATTGTTGTCCAAAATCATGATCAACACTTTCATGCAAACAAATTCTTAAAAATGAAAGATTTCCCGCAGTTAATGCATTGTCGAGGAAATACAAGAACTTAAATAAAATGCTTTATCATTGGATTTTTTCACAAAAACAAACCTAAAATAAACTCTTATTGCTTGGTGGCATATCAATACCACAAATCCTAAATAATCATGTTAGTATGCAAGATTACAAAGCATTATATATCAAAAACATCATAAAAATAACAAAATTGAACATGTATTTGCAACAAGATATTTGTTGTTTATTAATTTTTACATACCAGGGTTTACATTTTTTTTTTTTTTTTTGACTTATTTCAATATTACCAGGTAACACTGAATCGCTACAAAATTTTCTATAAAATTCAGTTTGTGTTGTATCTAATAGGTGTTTTGGGTGAGGATCATGAACTTTGGACCCCACCCTTAATTTTAAAACATCTCTAGCATTAGATGAAACCCTAGTATTATCATGCCAATATTTTTTGATCAAAGATTTTATTTCAACATTCAATTTTATATCAAACCTTGGTAGTCGTCCACTAAAACTCCAACATTGATTGATAGGATCATTTTCTATACTTTCTCTTCTTTTTTCCGCTCTTAGTAATGTTTTAGGATGCATTTTTAAAACTTCACTAATATTGCTTACCATTCTTTTATTCAAAGTTGTTTTATTAACTATAGTAGTAGTTATAGCTCTTCTTGCTACGTTTTTATCTTTAGATCAACTATTTTTCCCAATAGATTGAATGGCCCTAGCACCAGTAGACATAGCATGTTTTAATGATTGATCTTTTTTTTTGGTTTAACATAAAAGCCTAACCTTTTTCATTACTTTCCTCATTTTTGCATTCTCCATCAATTGCATCATTAGTTGACATTGAAATGCAATTTTTTTATGATAGGAAGATTTGGTGTATATTCTATTATTAGCATGTGTTCTTATTTGCCTCAAGAAATTTGACCCGAGGAAGATTATCGAAGAAACACCACTTCCAATTTTTTTTAAAGTATTTGCAATTAAATTCAACATCACATTCTAGATTTTCATCTTCATTTTCATCTTCATCTTCATCTTCATTTCATTTTCATATTTCTTTCATCAACAAAAGCGGTTTTCATTTTCATTTCATCAACAAAGCGGTTTCATTTCATTTCATTTTTTCATTTTCATCAACAAAATGGTTTTCATTTTCATTTTCATCAAAAATACAGGTTTTGTTTTCATTTTCAAGAAAATGATCATTTTGATTTTTATTTGCAACAAAAGATTTTTCTTTTTTGTTTTCAACAAATTCTATAAAAGTTTCATCTCTCTGAATATAGTCAATGTCAACATCATTAAGTCCAACATCTTGTAAAACTTCTACATACAAATTTACCATTTCACTAGCATGTGGATTTGAAGACGTACCTGGATTTGTGCATATTGAAACATTCTCCATAGCATTCAAAGAGGGATTTGAAGACATAGTAGGACTTGTTTGTATAATCATATTCTTCTCCAAATTGACTCCTTAAAAATTAGCTTCATCTACAACCATGAGTATCCTCAATGTTTTTCATCTTCCCAATAGTTGTTGAATTGGATTTGCTCACCATCATTCATTGATTTCATTCTCATTCTTCTTTCTTTGTCTTTGCCTTTCCTTCCTTTTTCTCTATTTTGCTTCAACTTCTTGAGAGTCCAATGTCTTCCTTCTCTTATTGCGAGGCTTTATCTCCCATAATTATAAAATTCTCCAGCACAAATGAATGTTAATAGTGAAATACTTCAAAATATTCAATTAGGAATTGGAAGTTGAATACCTATTAGGACAAAATTCTTCCTCTTGTGTTCCTCAAAACAAGTAGAAAACTACCACAATTCCACTTTAAAATTTGTTTTCTTCATGCCTCCTTTGAAAAATTCAATCCATATTGCAAATTGAAACCTTTTGTTCTTCCAAACAAGCACAAAAATAACACAATTCCACTTCAAAAATGGTGTAGATGATGCCTCGTTTAATAAAATCAACTAAAAATCAAGTTCACCACCTGTAAATACAATAGCTTATGAAAAATAATTTACTTTTACTGCTCTCGATCGTACATGTGAAGTTGCAGACTTCATAGTAATTTTTTGTAGTGTATTTAAATAAAATAAACAGGATCTCGTTTATAAAATAGGATCCTGCTTACAATAAAACGGGATCCCGCTTATAAACCGGGATCCCGTTTATAAGAAGCGGGATCCCGTTCTATAATCGGGATCTCGTTCGTCGGCATTGAATGTCGAAGCCATTGGCTAGGAAACGGGATCTTGTTTCCTCTACAACGGTCTGAATATTGTCGAATAGGGAACGGGATCCCGATTATAAGACGGGATCCCGTTTATTAATAAACGGGATCCCGTTTTTTAAAATTTGAAAAAAAAATTGCATTGTGGTCGGGTTTTTGCCTAGGTTTTTGGTTTGGGAAAAGCATTGGAAGTCCGAACCTAGGCCTCCAACCTGGTTTGACCTGCAAGTTGAAGGTCCTAACAATGTCAAAGAAAAATACTGACTTTGGACATATGGCTGACGACCTTTTTAAGGAATTTTCTGATGAAATTAAAACCCATTTTAGATGAAACAATGCAGATTCTAAATATGTAATTTTGTTTTGCAATTGGATTATTTTTTCTATTTTTCAATTAATTTCTAATAAAATTGGTCCATAAACTTTAAATATCGAGTTTTTACTATTTTAATAACTTTTGATCAACATAACATTTTGACAAACGGATTGAACGAGAAACAAACTTCAGACATTCTTTTCAATTAAAAAAAAATCAAAAAATGATAAGTTTAGGTCATCTTCTGCATGTTGTACATGACGATTTTTCAAAACGAGAAATCTGCCTAATAAAAATTTAACAAAAAAAAAATATTCAATAAAAAATTACAAAAAAAATCAAGAACAAGCTTCAGTGAGTCATAAAACTTCTCCCAAAAGGATTTAGAAAAATACAATAATTTAAGTCAAAATATGGATGTCGTACATGTGCATGGTATGGTAAAAAAAAATGACTTTTAAATAATGGTTTTTAGAAATGCCTATTAAAACTCAATTTGTACAATCTGGGTATTGAAATAAATTACATATTTGGAAACTAGACTCCGAGCACTACATTTTATGCTTAGTGACTTTTTTAAAGATATCATCTCCAAGTGCTTCAAATTTTAAGGTCAAATGTGTCAAATTCTGAAAATCAAGAAAAACACTTCCACTTTTTGGTGAAAAAGTGGACTCAACTTCTTGCACACACCCTATTCCTCTACCATTTCTCTATAAATTATTGACATAAGATATTATTTTTATGATGAGATTATTAATAGGTACACAAGTGCTACCAAAGTGCTATTAGAATGAAGAGTATCTATGTGTGGATGTATCTCTCCTTTGAATATTTATACATACTTTTCCTCTTTCTTGTGTAGATTTTCCTCTTGAATTTTTTCTCCACATAAATATAATGTTTAATATATTTTTCTAATTTCTCTTATTACTGATTTTACAATAACATATTTTTAATCATGTAGTAATCATTGTTTAAAGAAGTAAATTTTAGAATTTCATACACTTTTAGAAGTTATTTCTTAACAACTACTTCTCAAGCTTGGGTTTTTGGTTTTAAATATGAATGTGAAAGGAGATCAAAGAAAAATATTATTTCTCTACATTACCCATCCCCACCACCATTGATGGGTTGATGGTATTCCATTAGCTTTCCAACATGCTATCAAACCTTTCTCTACCCCACAAGATCTAGTTTATCTATCTAAATTAGCAATCAACCTCTTTAAGGTGACCTTCAATCCCTCCATAATGGAGCATGATCTTTCAAATGTTAATCCTTTAGCTTCTTATCAATATCCTACACTTTTATGTTGGCCCAACAACTAGGTGTTGGATTCTTACCAAATGGGGATGTTATCAAATTATTGAAGGGTTTTAAAGGAACCATTTCTAACTCTTATTTGATGTATGAGCTTGTGAAAAGTTCTTCAAGATGGCTAGATAATCCCTATAATAGGTTGAATTATATTCTCAAAAGTTCTCATATATCATAGACCTTAGTTGCACTTGCTTGTCATGTTTTAACTCTCTCAACCTCCTTATTTCTCTTGTATACTACACTCCAACAATAATGTAGTGGTAATTCTAAGCTTGAGTCGCATCCTAAAATTCTCGAGCTCAACTCCCCTCTTTCTCTAATTTAAGCTATCATTTTCCTTTTCGAGAATCTATGTTCTATTCTTCCACATCATCCCTTAATTTTAACTTGGAGTCAACCTTGTGTGTCTACCAATAATCTCATTATTTTTATCATATCTCCTCTTTTCATCCTCTGGATGACATGGCTATCTCACATTTTAATATTTATTTTCCTTCTATCTCTATTTCTCATAATAAGGCACCCCTTAATTTAATTATGTGTTCCATAACCATCAATTATAACTAGCTTTTGTTTATGTGGGAGATTTAAATTTCGCATATTATCTTTCATCTTTGAGATTTAACAAATATATGGCCATCATTTGAGTTTGGAAAAGCACAATCATTGTCAATTTGTCTCACATCCCTGCCCATTCTTATGACATCAAATTTTTAAAAATATGTATTGGCTTCACCAATTTTACGTTTCATGAGAAAATTTATTAATTGAAATTGATAGATTTATGAGATATCTACCTAATTGTTTGGTTGAGAAGATCAACTAATATTATATAGTTGTCCTTAGGCACGCTAGGGGAGAGGGCCCAATAGTGGTGCACCCTAACTTTATGGGTCGACATAGCAATGAACATGCAACAATGACATTAAAAAATTATATCTCCGAGTGGCCAAGGATGTGGACAATTCAAATATTTAGTTTCACCCGCATAGACCAAGAAAAAAGGTGTCATCAACATGCTTTTTGTTGAGGGTTCACAATAGACCCCCAAAAAAAGTTAGACCAATAGTGGTGCATTAAGTCATGTTTTTTAGTGTGTCAATATGGCATCATATGATTTGTTGCTTTTTGAATGTAATGGGCATATTTTGTTCAACTATTGGGTCCTCTCTTACATTTACTAGTTCCATACTCTTAAAATATTGAGCTTTGAATGTACATGTACGATGACAACTATTGGTACCTGCACCACTATTGGGCCCTCTCCCCTAAAACCCTTGAATATAACATTCATAAATTTGAGTGTCTTACCTTTAAGAGATTAGCGAGTAACAAAGGCAAATCATTATAATCAAGAATGACAAAGTGAAAACCATTGTTTTCATGAACAAGATGTCCCAAGATGTTTGACCACCTTAACAATAGTAGGATCTATCAAACCTTGGTCTATAATCCTATTTCCAAGATCATGAATTATTTTTAAGCAACATTACCCCTTCTTCATTTGATGGCATCGAAAAGAAGGAAATCCTAGTGAATAAAGGCATCACCCCCATATTTATGGTGCACCAAAATTTCATAAGGATAGCATCCAATATAGGCCAATTATGGAACCCGTAATTCCTTGGTGTACAAGCTAGTTGCCTACCTAGCTGGGATGATCTTACTGCTAGTGGGTAAATATAGTTCCTTCATTAAGGATTCTCCTTATTTTGTTGAGTTCATCAAAGTAATTGGTTATCTTTATTGTGGTTTCCTCGTTCACCAAATTATTGGTCCATGACTCCATTTAAATTGTTAAATGCAAGACTAATGATAAGTTTGCTTCTTTGATAGAGTTATGTCTAAGATCCACATATTTACCTTCCAATGAGTGGTCTATGAATATAGTTAGATGGGTTTCCATTTGATCCCTCCTTATCCTTATCATGACTAACCTCTATAAAGAGCACTTCAAAGTGTCTACTCTTAACTCCTTCACATTCAAACATAGGTTTTGGAAACACTATCTTGATTGTATCTTCTTTACCAAAGAACTTGAAATTGATAACCAAGTCTCTTTTTGAATGGGTAAAATTTCAAATTTGTGTTGTATTTTAGGCTAGATTTTTAACTCAATAGAATTTTTAAGCATTTCCAACTAAAAGTTAATTTGGGTTGAGAATATATTTTCGTTGGATTTATTCTAGCTAAAATATATTTAGAGCACAAAATTTTTAGTTGGAAGTGTCTGTTATATACATATGTGGCATCAATTTTGGTGTCAATTTACAAAAAAATGAGATTATTTAAAAATAATAATGTTCTTCTATCTACTTGTATAAATAATTTTTTTAATTAAAAAATATCCTTTTGTAAGATCTAAAAGTGAAATTTTAAAAAATATTTTTTTTTGTTTAGTACCTAAGGAATTTTTTAGCTTGGCTTGAGCTAGGTGACCCCATTAACAAGGGACCTCATCCTCAACATGAATGCGTTGTATTAACATGAACAATCCAAAAGCACAAGCTTAATGGCCTTGTACAAGCACAAAGCCCCCAAGCACATTTATCTAATGAGGATTTAGATCAAGGAGTCAACTATTTTAATGTGAATGGTTCAAACCCACAAACTTAATGGCCCTACAAAGAAAGGGCCTAGAAAGAGTTTGAAATTAGGTGGCTACAACAACAATGTTATGCTTTAACAAATGCATTATGACGTGAATGTATTTTCAAATAATTTTTATTATTAATGAAATGACACAAATTGTTTACTGCCACTGTAGAACGCCTCCCGACATAATAAAATTGCTTTTGCATAGAGTTTTTGGAGGGACATTTTAGATATTATCAATTATTATTTTCCTTGTTCTAACTGATGAAAAATAGAGCCTATCACCTGCTCTATGCATAGCATATTTCGAATATTAGTCAATGAGGGAAGAGTGGGGAGGCGTAATGGAACAACTCCACTTTCTTTTTCATTCTAAAGGATGGAGCAACAGGAATCAATGGAGGGACTTTTCCTTTCTGTTTATTTTTTTATCTGTGGTTGTAGAAGATTTTTTTAGTTTGTTTACACTTTACAGGCATTGGAAGGGAGAAAGGCATAGCTGGTCAAGGAAGAAGAAAATGTAACTGATATTGTTACATTCAATTTTGTTCTACCTAGTTTGTATGTGCCTGTATTAGCATTAATTCTAACAAAGTGGTTAAGAAATCATTAGCCGTTCATATTCTTTATGCATGATTGAATTCCTTTCTGCATTGATGGATATTCATTCCCTGCAACAAAACTCCCCAACCCATGTGAGCAATGAGACTAGGAAAGGTTGTAGAATTTGGTTTAACTCCAGTCATTTGCATAGATGCATGAAAGTTTCTAAATCCTTTTCAACAAATCCAGTTTGTGCATATCCTGCAATCATTCCAATCTGCAAGACCACATTTCTTCGAGGGAATCTGTCAAACCGTTCCCATGTATTGTCTATACTTCTACTTTTTGGATATATGTCTAGCAGGACTATTGCAACCATGTCTATAAAAATTTCTCTCTATCCTTTATGTTATGATAGTTGTTCATATCCTGTACCCAAGTTCCCATTTTGACAGAAACAAGGAGTACATAGAAAATGTATTTGATCTAGTTGGAGACCTGTTTATTCTTTCTTGTGTTTTAATGAATATATGTTTAGCATGCGTATATGCTTAGTTAGAATATCATTTCTTATATTAGATGCTCAGTTAAAAGGCAATCTGGCTTCTACCATCTCTTGTTGTTGCTCTAAGTTATAAGAAAAACATGAATAAATGATGAATCCTTCTCCTTCTTACTTGGCTATACAGGAAGTCATTTGCTCCCTTTTCAAATTACCTTCCTATCATCGATGGCGATCCCTTGTCATGAGCCAACTCAATCCACCTAAAATGAATAAAGAGGCTTTCTATGAGGGTAATTTTTATTATTGATTTTTTATTAGGGTTATAGATTACCAGTGTTCCACGGGGTTTCGGGGACGGGGACGGGGAGACGGCAGGGGACGTGTTTCGGGGACGTGGGGACAAGGGGTCTAAATTTGGGGACGGCGGGGGGACGGCAGGGAGACGGCTGCGAGGGGGTGGCAGGGTGCTGAAATACATATAGTATTTGAAAAAATAGTTATAAAAAGATGTATAAGTATAAGAATTATATATCGTGGAGACAACTAGGAGTCCCCTAGACGTCTTGAGGACACCCCAACATCCTCGAAGTCCTAGCAGCGTCTTGGAGACAACAACATTGGTGGTGGGATGGTGGCGCTGGTGGTCGGATGGTGGGGGGACGTCCCCCCCAAGTCCCCAAGTCTCCGAGACGTTTCCATCTAGGAAACGCGAGGTTTTTTGGGGGGGACGCGTCCCCGTGGAACACTGTAGATTACTCTCATTTATCGATGTTTGTGAGCAGCATTTTACTTGATGATCCCTTTGTTTTTTAACTTCTCCTAGGTTTTCGGCACCATCTGTCTTAGCACACTTTATTAAGGTTTCCCATTTCCTTTAAATCCTCTTGAGATAATGTCCATCTCTTTCAAGTTCATCTACTTTAATGTCCTTTATTTTATAAGATCCATATCATTACTTTTCATATCCCATTTTTATGAGAATGCATGGTTTCAAACTCAATCTCTTTTATCATATGAATAACATGATGTGATTACTTGGGTCTTATGACTTCAAAGGTTTTTTCTTAAATGTGGTAAGAGATTTGTTAGAATAATAGTTTAGCATTATTATTTTTAGAAGTATTAATTAGTTTTAGTATTTATCATTATTTTTTCTATGAATTATAAAGTCATTAATGACATAATGTTAATGATTGGAAGTTGAATGTAATTATTATGTTATTCCATTGTTTATGAATTGATCGACTGGGTAAGTGCATGAATCTGTGACACAATTTTGACTCTTAAGATGTCACTTTTTATCTGAAATCAACAAAATTTGATTTGCAATAGAAAATGAAAATAGTTACACTGAAAATTTCAAAATGCAGCAAGAAGAAGAGTTGAAGTGCTCTGATTCTAGCTTCTAAGCTCCTAATTCTTTTTGAAATTAATGAAGATTAAGGGTCTCAAAAGGGGGGACCAAAACAGGTCTTGTTTTTATCAAAAAAAACAACATAGCGCCTGAGGGCCCCCCCTTTTTGATTAACTTTTTTTTAGAATTTCAAATATTTGAATGGTGAGAGATTAGCTAACACCATGTAGTTTGTCCTCATTCTTTCGGATAATTTTTTTAATGAATATAAAAAAATATTTTATGAATTTTGAAAGTGGACACATCCTAAAAAGCTGAAATTTGAGTGTGCTCCCCCTAAATTTTTTGAAAACTAATCAAAAATTGAAAGAAAAAAAATCATCATGTGTAGAATGGAGTCTAGTTTTAAAAAAATGTAATTTGTTTTACATTTTTGATGAACGAGTAAAAATCTATCCTAAAACTATCACTTGTTGGTTTTTGACAAAAAACGGAGGTATTTACAATAGAAGTTATAGATCAAAACCTTAACTGAATCAAAAAGAAAAATAATTATATATTTAGATAGCTAAGAGAGAGGTTAACTCCATCACAATTTTTTATAAACTTTCATTAAAATACGTGCAAACGTGACAGTGAGCACAGACGAAAATATGAGGAAATTTGGAAAATCTTATCAATTCACTCATCCAAAGCAAGTCATTTGGTGAGCGCCAAATTTGGTGCTCACCAAATGGAACATCACATTTAGCGAGTGCCAAATTTTGCGTGCGCCAAATGTGATGTGTCATATAGCGAGCGCCAAATTTGGTGCTCACCAAATGACTTGCTTTGAACAAAATCTAACTTTCCCCTCTCTTTAGTCAACCACTTTGATAACGCTGAGAGTGTCCAGTTTATGATCGTAGATGGATAGTTGAGGTTTTACCTTTCATATGCTATCTACCTCCTTACCCTAACTAGATAAGTCTCTATCCCTCTGAAGTCTCTCTCTCTCAAGTCTCACTCCCTCCCATGCTACCTAGACTACTCTCTCACTCCAATCCCCTCTCTCACACTCCCTCTCTCTCAGGTATCATTCTCTCCCACCCTACCCAGATAAATCTATCTCACTCCAACCCCCTTTCTCACACTCCCTCTCTCTCTCCCCCTCTGGTCTTTTTGTCTCTCACTCCATCTCCCTCTCTTAGGTCATTATCTTTCTCTTCTATCTCCCTCTCTCTCACCCCCTCTCCCTCTCTCAAGTCTCTCTCTCAGGTCTCTCCCTCCCACCCCCTCTCTTCCACTTTGTCTCCCTCTCCCTCTCTCTCAGGTCTCTTCCTCCCACCCTCTCTCCCTCTCCCTCTCTCTCAGGTTTCTCCCTACCACCCCCTATCCCTCCCTCTCTCTCTCATGTATCCTCCCTCCCACCCTATCTCCCTCTCCCCTCTCTCTCGGTCTCTCCCTCCCACCCCTCTCCCTCTACCCCCTCTCCCTCTTAGGTCTCTCTCTCACACTCTCTCTCCGACTCCCTCTATCTCTCTCTCCTCCCTCTCTCCTCCCTCTATCTCTCTCCATCCTTTTTATCTCCCCACTCCTCTCTCTCCCCTCCATCTCTCTCCCTCTCTCTCTCTCACCCTCTCTCTCAATTAGGAGGAGATACTTGAAGTGAGAGAGTGAGAAAAAGGTTTGAGGTTTAGGGTTTATTGTTTAAAGGTTTAAGGTTGAGGGATTAGGTTTTTTGAGTAGAGGAGTAGAGAAATTAGAGGTTTAGGGTTGATTGAGTGTTTAGGGTTTAGGGTTTAGGGTTGAGTATTTAAAGGGTTTAAGGATTGAGGGTATAGAAGTTGAGATTAGGGTAGAGAGGGAGGAATGGAGGAGGAGAAGTGAATAGAGAAGGAGAGAGAAGAGGAAGGGAGGGATAGAAAGATATAGATGATAGTTGAGGATCAACGTTTAGGGTAGAGGGTTGATAGTCAGGGTATAAGGCTGAGGACCTATAGGGTTGATGGTTTAGGGTAGAGAGGGGAGGGTTTAGGATGGGGAGTTAAGGGTAGAGGGAGAGAGAAATAGAGAGTCGAGGAGGGCACGAGGGAAGTGGAGAGGGTCAGGATGGAGACTTGAGAGAGAGAGGAGTGAGAGGGTTTAAAGGGTTAGGGTGAGGGAGATAAATAGAGGGAGTAGTGAGTAGAGAGAGGAGACCCTAAAAGTGGGAGGAGACATGAGGAGGGAGGAACTTGGCTGAGAGAGAGGGAGGGAGTGGGAGGAGAGGGGGGTTGGTTTAAAGGGTTATGGGTAGAAGTAGAGGAGTTTAAGGGTTAAGAAAGGGTAGAGGAGTAGAGGTTTAGGTTTTAGGGATTAGGGTTTAGGGTTTAGTGTTTAAGGGTTGAGGGGTTGAAGGTAGAGGGGTTGAGGTTGAGGGTTGAGGGATTAGGGTAGAGAGTTTAGTTGGGTTTAAGAGTTTAAGGGTTGAGGGATTAGGGTTGAGGGTAGAGAGTAGAGGGTTTAAGGGTTTAGGGTTTGAGGTTTGAGGATTGAGGGTTGAGGGTTGAGGATTTAGGGTTGAGTGTTTAAGGGTTTAAGGGTTGAGGGTATAGAGTTGAGGGATTAGGGTAGAGAGGGGGAATGGATGGAGGGAGAGATGGAGGGAGACATGAGATATAGAGAAGAAGAGAAGAGGAGGGAGGGACATGCAGAGAGAGGGACAGAGACCTTAGAGATGGAGAAGAGGTAGGAGGGAGAGATGAGAGAGAGAGAGAGAAAAAGAGAAATAGAGGGTTGAGGGTTTAGGGTTTAGGGTTGAGGGTAGAGGGTAGAGGTTTAAGGGTATAGGGTAGATAGTTTAAGGGTTTAGGGTTTAAGAGTTAAGGGTAGAGGGTTTAGGGTTTAGGTTTTACGTTTTAAGGGTAGAGGGTTTAAGGGTTTAGGGTTTAAGGGTTAAGGGTAGACCCTAAACTCTAAACTCTCTCCCTCTTGACTCTCTCTCTCTCTCATGTCTCACTCCCTCCCACACTACCTAGACTAATCTGTCTCACTCCAATCCCCTCTCTCACACTCCCTCTCTATCAGGTCTCACATACCTCCCACCCTACCTAGACAAATCTATTCCACTCCAACCCCCTCTCCCACACTCCCTCTCTCTCCCCCTTTGGTCTTTTTGTATCTCTCAGGTCTCATCCCTCCCAACCCCTCTCCCATTGTCAGGTCTTTCCCCCCACCCTAATTGGATAACTCTTTATCCCTCTCAAGTATATCTCTCTCAGGTCTCACTCCCTACCATGGTAGCTAGACTAATCTCTCTCACTCCTATCCCTTCTCTCTCTATCGCAAGTCTCACTCCCTTCCTCTCTATATCTAGAAATGATTTCAAAGCAACGCATTTGGCACTCACCAAATTTGGTGAGTGCCAAATGTGTTTTTACCTTGAAATGGTAAAATAGGGGTTGACCCCATGATTCAAGCCCACATGCTTTTGCATCTTTCTAGTTCAATGCTTTATCCGACTCAGAAACGCCTTTTTTATGCAGTTGACTTCCTATTGTATCAATCTATGCTTGATCCATCACCTTTTTACCACCGATTTGCATGCTAGACAACGTAGAAGAAGACAATTTGAAGTTTCTACATCATTTTACATTATCTTAGGTTATATATTCATTTTGGTAATTATATTGAAATGTTTTTATTTAGTATATTTATTTTTTTTGACAATATAAACTAAATTCCTTTCATGATTTTATTAATCATAACAATTGGACATAGAATTCAACATTGAATTAGATGGGAGTTGCATAAAAAAGTTTAATTTTTATGAGTTTGAAGAAAAACATGATATAATTTATATGAATTCATGTTTAAACTTATATAAATGACATCTTGACTTAACACAAATTTGCATATGAATTCTATTTGCATTGCTTATTGTAGTCCATTTCCAGCATGGCTAGTGGAATTCACTCTATTTCATTTTAGGTAGATGTTTATATTGAGTTTTTTTGTTTTGTTTTGACAATTTATAAACCATTCATTTGATGGTTTTATTAATCTTCATTGCTACACATAGAATTCAACACTAAATTAGATGGATCCTTCATGTAAAAGTTTAATTTTTAGGAGCTTGAAGATAAAAAAATGGAAAACATGACATAATAGATTCAAATTCATTATTAGTGATGGTTGTGGGAAACTTTTATTTTCAAATTCATAAAATGCAATGTAATCAGCAGTATGGATATGTTTGAAGAAATGCATTACTTACTTTTCTTGCAGTATGGAGGTAGACATGTATGAAAAATGTTGTAGCATAGACATGTTTGATAAGATGCTTTGGTAGACATTTTCAGAAAATGTGGTAGCATAGAATAAGGTAGTGAGCTATTTGAAAGAATGCCTCAAAGAAATATGGTCTCATGTTGATGTCCATCACCATAAGACCACATTTCTTGGAGGAATTTTTCCAAACAACTCACTGCCTTCTTTCATAAAATGCTTTGGTAGACATGTATGAAAAAGGCTAAGGTAGACATGTAGGAAAAACATTGTAGCATAGACATGTATGGAAAATGTGGTTGCATAGAAAAAGGCAGTGAGTTGTTTGAAAGAATTCCTGAAAGAAATGTGGTCTTGCATGGTGATTTCCATCACCATGAGACCATGTTTCTTGGAGGCATATTTCCAAATAGCTCGCTACCTTCTTTCATAAAATACTTTGGTGTGTTTCATAAAATGCAATTTAATCAGAAATATCAATATGTTTCATAAAATGCATTACTTACTTTTATTCTATGTGTGTTTGTGAACATGTAGCATTCAACTTCATGCCGAGGAAATGACCACATCTTCTAACACCAAAAGAATGTGAAGTTCAAAATGCAAGGAGAAGAGAATCAAAATGCAAGCTCGTGAAGCAAAGGAATTGCAGCGCATACAACAAGAAATTCTCATGCAATCTAAGAGAGATGTCTAATTGGCAGCACAAAGGGCATGAATGAACAAAATTCATGGAAGGACACAAATGGATCCCAAACTTTGGGGCACATCATCAACCATAGGTGAAGTTCAATACAAACCATCTAAAAAATATCATGCTCAAAGTACAACAACAATCACATCTCTAGTTGAAGACACACCAACAACAACATGTGGTTTTCCAATTACATTGAAAAACACATCTCTAGTTGAATACACACCATCAACAACATTGGGTTTTGAAAGTGCATCATCAAACACATCTCTATTTGAAGGAACTCCACATATGACATCTCAAGGTGGAGGTACGACATCGTTTACATGTCAATCTCAAGGTATGTCATCAATTTCATCTTTGATTCAAGGTGCGTGATCTATCCCCGATGTTGTTGACATTCCTAGCATTGACACGAATTTACATTTGAGAACTCCTCCTAAAGTTTTGCAAAGAAAACCTAGATTTTTTATTGATATTGATTCCAATGCTTTGAAATAGATTCCTAATAAGATTCCAAAACATACATGTCAAAGATATACATAGAGGATATGGAGTTTATTTTTTGAGAACCTAAGTGAGGGTGGAAGATGTCAACTATTTGTTGAAATGATGAGGCAACTCAAATTTAGGCCCACCGTGAAGGCTCTTGGGCTAAGAGTTTCGAATGACTCAAGTGAAAATTCCATTGTAAAGAATTTGATGAGTGCATACGAGAGCATGTGTTCTACCTCATGCACAAAGATAGTTGTGCCACACAACATGTGATGGAAACAACATTGTTAAGCAGTCAAACAAGGAATAAGGTGAAACTTACAAAGACAAGTAAGTCTTTGAAAATAAGTAGATCATCTCTAATGAGAGTCAAAGGAAGTCATGAAAGAGTGGAGGATCCAAATAGCAATGAGTTATGGGCATTCTCGGGTAGAGTACCACGGAAAGATAAAGAAATTGCTCAAGCCTTGAGATCTATAATACAAGATTATTGGAAGGATAACACAAGGACCTCTCCCAATCAAAGAGATGTTGTAAGAAGGAGAATTGGTATTCAAATCCGTGAGCCACATCCAAAGCATTATTTGGATACCACTCAAACCCAATTTTTTGTTGATTTTGTACGTAGTTTTCCTCAAATTAAAATATGTCAAAATTATTTTGAAATGCTAAAGCCTTTTTATGTCAAAATAAATCACACACACACTACTTGTTGTAGAGTACATATTGATTTTTCTAACCATTATGATGTTTATTGACGTATATGTGTAGATATGCATACTAACAATGTTTTGCAGGAATGTATCATAAGGCCTCCACCTAAATCCTCAAGGGAATTCGCATCTTCCATTTTATGTGAAAGAGTGGATGGTCAAAAAATTTACAATTCATGTTTGGATGGCACATGTGATCATTGTGGTGGCATGCAAAATTTTCCAATTTTCCAACACATGGCTAGTACACACACAATTGGAAACAAAATTTTGGAATTTGGCAAATACAAGATAGTGGCCTATAGTCTAAAATATTGGAAAGAAGCAAAGAAGTGTGAATTGGTCGGTGATAAGATTCCAGTGTATCAGTTTATGGGAATTTTCCATGATCAGGTGGTCTATGAGTATGCAAGGCATACACATAGAGCTCGATGGTTGGACTCACAGTTCAAGTTATGCAAGGACACGTTTCCACTTCATAGCATCATTTTAGTTGTGGACTTTGTGGAGAACTACACACTACAGCCATAGAACAAGGTGCAATAACAATACTACAACTCCACGTAGGTTGCTATATTTGTGCATATAGAATTCATTCATGCAAATGATAGTACACAGGATAACAGGAAAGTATTGAGGGATTATCACTTTTACATCAATGATGATCACACACATTCTATAGAGTTTGTGCAAGGTTGATTTCAGATGTTCTATGTTGATATGGTTAGCAAGGGAATATCATTTGGTCAACATATCATATGGTCAGATAACTGTACATTGCAATTCAAGAACTCTATAATTTTTTACCGGTTGAGCAAGATGCATACGGTCAGTGGTGTTCACCATATGTGGAACTCCTCAAAGGTCGGGCATGGAAAGGGGGAGCATGATGGAGCAGGTGCATGTATCAAAAGATCCTTAGCACAAGAAGAGTTAAATTACAAAGACAGTGTAAAGTTGACAGATGCAAGATCAATTGTTGAGTGTTGCAATCATGCAATGGGTCTGGGTAGTGAAGGTAATTCTTTAGTTCATAGCTTTTTTCATTTAGTAGATGATACAAACATTCCAAATATGAGGATTGTTGTACACTAATAGGATCAAGCAAGATACACTCTTTTAGAAGCTCCAATGCAGGCACATGGGCTATCCATACGTGGAAGATGGCATGCTTTTGTTTTGCATGTACACTTCAATCATGGAATTATTATGACTCAACAGAGTGGGTTGATGAATGGTCTATAAGAATTCTAACCCCACTTGACACTCATCAGCTCCCGATGGCTCTACAAATCATGAAGATGCAATCATCCATTGAATTTGATCGTGTATAGAACCTACGAGAACCAAGTGATATATCTTACTTTTTTGTTTTAGTTTGATGTTCATTAAATACATCTAACAAGATGAACATATCAATGCAAGGCATGTTTATGTGGTGATTGCAGATGAAGACAATGAAGAGGGTACATATTATTACCTGTGTAATTGTATTGAGGCCAAAAAGAAACTGGAGGCCCCAGTTATAGATGGAGAAAACATAGAATATCCTATAGGTTTGATGGTTGTTACTAGAACATGGCTTAGAAGGTACCCAGTTAAGAATGTTGCAGTTTGGTTGTTTGAGGACTTCGACATGCATCAAAAGATTCTTCACTACTCAAACCTTGTCATCATAGCCAACGTTCATTTGATCAAGTATAAGGGCAGACCTGCGAACAAGAACTTGTGGAAAGTGCATGAGTTTGACCATGAGGAAATACTTGACACAATAAAGAGTAGATAAAACCTAGATGGTTCCCTAGATTGATTTATAAGTATGCACATTGAATTTGTAAAGTCGTGTTATTGATCATTGCTTTCTTTCAAGCATTTAAGTTTGATTGTAGAAGGGTTTGCAAAATTGCATTATTGCTAATTTACAAAATGGCATTATATGTTGCTCTCTATTGACTACCTTTAAGTTGGTATTCTCTATTAGTGTTTGATGTCATATGCATTTAGGACTATCATTGATGCATTTGTGACTGTCTTTTAACCCACTTATTAATTATATGTTTGTTTTAATGAAGAGATATGCAAGACCAGTGAAGGAGAAAAAAGGGAAAGGCTTCATTAAATATTATTAACTAAGAAAAGAAAATTGGTTGCTAGTGCAAGTGTTCAGTGGTATGAAAAATATCATTTGCTAGTGCACTTTTTGTTTTTCAATCTTCTCTTTCTTTTTCATTTCGTAGATTTGCTGGATTCTTATATGCTACGTGTTTTATGTTAATTATGTTTATATATATTTGAAATTTATATGTAGGATCATCGAGAGATGAGAAAGTAGCAAAATATGGGCAACATCACCTTTGTAGGACCTTCAATAAATCTACTTATAGCATGCATAAAGGTGATAATAGATCTGGTCAGAAGGTGTATGTCTAACATTATTTAGTTATTGGTCTTTTAATGATTTTTATGTGACTTCATGTCTGAAATTGTTAGGCTTTCGTAGGTTTTTTTGGGAACAAATTCCAATGAGAGTACACAACCACAGAGAGGATACTACCCATGTGTTTCCAAGGGACCAAGGGATGTACATGTTTTGAAGCATTTTGGAATGCAAATAACTAAGGCACCTAAGGTGGATTGGAGAAAAAAAACTGGGCAGCAACTCCTTTTGTTTCTTCTTGTACAATATATTTCATGATCTCAGCTGCAAATGGAAGCATTATTTCCCTGCATGTATTGCTACAAGTATTGAGAAATGGGAGGATTTTCAAGATGTTCTTCTATCACTATTGTAATATTTGTTGACTTAGTGTAATTTTTGAAATATAAAAATTATGAGAAATTAATACATGCAAATGTGTATATTCCTTAAATATGTCACAATTAAATGTGTATATTACATTTAAAGTTAGTTGTAATGGTTTATGGTTTACATTTAAATTTGTCTTGAAGGAAAAGTACATGGATTTATGACAAAATCTAAAACAATGCCTTCTATTGTACAAAGGCATATTTTCTTGCTCTTCTATAAACCCTATAACTCCTTCCATCATCATTATTTGACATTAAAACTTGATCAACCCTTCCTCATTTAGTATGCTTCAACTTGAGGCTAGAGTTTGCATCAAAAGGCTGTGAACTCACCTTTCCAATTAATATGTCCCCACTATATAGAAGTCTAAACCAATAAAAGGGAATCCATCATTGTCAAGCTTATATACTCTCAGGTTTTTTGTGTTTGGATTTCCAAAATCTACTCTAATCTTGGATGATTTTTAGAGTCACTGTCATCATGATCTATCTCTTTACATATAATCTCGGTCACCCTTCAAGGGCTTCATTGAAAAGCAATGCACAAGACATCTTAGTACACCTTGTCACCATTGACAAGCTAGCCTAGTGGGCGTCCAAGGAAGGAAAAACACACCAACAAGGGCATAACAGCATGAACAATGGGGACAACAATGTTTCAATACCCTCCAACACTTTTGACAACTCCCAAAAATTCTTCAACCAACCAATCTCTCCAAACAATCACTTGGCATTTGGTGCTCTTGTCAACTTTGGCAACATAGTCACATGGCCAATAGTACAAAGGATGGAACAACATGAGCACATACCTTGGGTTTTCTCAAGTTATTAAACACATATCACGATGATTCTCAACCCTTTTTGGACTCAAACTTTCATGATACAATGTTCCAAGGCATAAATCAACATTATGGTAAATTGACACAATGCATAAATGATGCACTATTACTCAACTAACATAAGAACAACTGATCCAATGGCACCTTTGGTCTACACAAGCTCTAAATAACATGGAATAATGCTCTATACTCATACAAAATCAAACAATGCGTGGATTTATCAAACCCTAGGTTGGAGGGGTGTGTGATGACTGTTTCACCATGGAAAGATGACCAATTACTGTACATATATCAATGGGCTGCCCTCCAAACTCAAAAATCAAAGTTGAAACTTAATCCCTTTTTTCTCGTGCACGTGAATATCATGAAAATAAGCCCCATGAAATAATTAAAATTCCCTTTCAAAGCTTTTTACATAAAATAAAATACATTTGACTTAAATACTTTATGGTTGTTCTTTGAGTATTGCCTTTTCCTCTGTGTATAATTTAATGATTCTTTGCATACTTTATGGTGGTTGTTAAATTTGTTTCTTAAAGTGAATTTGAAACAACAAACTTAAATGATGGAAAAGTGGTAGTCATTAAAAGTGTGTGTTTTTGCAATTATAGTCAAAAGGTCAATGGAAAGGACTTCTAAGTGAATGTTTCCAAGACACTTCATTTGAAGCAAGGAGATTTTCAAATTATCGAAGGATTTACATGTGTGGTAATAAATAGTTTTTCAGTAATTTTTAGCTTACTTAGGTGAGGCACTCATTTTCGCTCTGAGCTATGTGCAACCAACTGAATCCCTTAAGAGTCCAAAATGCAAAATGGCTGCAATCTTCAACGGGTTGTTACCCAGACATCGTGACACTTAAAAACTTCTCATCTGAGCCTATGGTATCATGTTGGGATCCTCTATAATAGCCTCTATCATTTTTCACTAACTCGGAGGCATTTTCCCATGGTGGCGACTTTTCACTTGGGGAAAAAGTTGTCAAATACAAGTAGTATAAAGTTGCAAAGTGGTACAACTTTTATTCTGCAACTCATGTGACCAAATGAATCATTCAAACACGTCTGGATGGGTACGTTTATGCTAAGAATGGTCCTCTTTCACACCCAAACATGTTGAATCACTCTGAGCTACATTCAACCGACTGAATCCCTTAAGAGTTTGAACTACAGTTGTTGTCACCGAATAATGCACCCTTACTTAGATGCAAAACTCAACCTACTAGTGAAACATTGGATCTGAATATTCAATATCCATGACGTATGGATTTTCATGCTCTAGAGTTATAAAACATGATGTGGCAGCAGTTATAGGACCATGTTTCCCAATGATTTGTCATGTTATTTCACACATAGAAAATAGGAGTTTTTTTAACTTATTTAAATGATGAATATGGGAGAAATGTGATAACTGCACATGGGTGATGCATTGGAAAATCAATCTTATATTTTTGTTCATACACATCTAATATCTTCAGAATATTATTAAAACTGTCTTGTGCATTGATTTCATTTAATGAGATATCTATTGAAAACGAAGGTGAAATTTTAGCTTAAAACTTGTAAACCTATGCGACTATAGATTTAATTAAGTGTTCTTTGTCACAATTCTTTGTGTATGATTATATGTTTAGATCAATTTGATCAATTATAGAAAGAGATAGAATATTGTAGAAGAATGAGACAAGAAAATAGAAGTGACACAACATATACATGGAGAAACCCTTTCAAGAAAAAATTGCACCACCAGAATCAATAGTGCTTGTATTATTTAACCTTAGAACAAGATTACAATAATACTGTATTAATCCTTGATTGATATGCTTCCTTTGCCTTCAAAAATCCTTCTTCACAACTTGTAATAAACTATCATTGAATTTTCATACACTTTATGTAGCACAAGCTATCCATGCATTCCATGTGACCAAGCATGAATCCACACGTCCCATGTCATGCTTCAAACCCTCACACATGCACAAGCTCAACCTACTAACCTTTAACAAACTCTGATGCACTTTTTGCAATTAATAAACAATTATGAGCATTGTAAACTCATTAATATTTGTAAAAAACAAGAGCATAAAGCTCCTCACAAAAATCTATGCCTAGATTGTGCAAGTAGAGTTCCAAAATGTAATCTAAATTCAAACCAATGTCTTCCTCAATTTAGGTGCCCCAAACTGAACACTTAAGTGAACGTTGGTCAAGAAAATATCTTGCAAGCATCACCTCAAAGTTGGCACCCAAGAATGGGCCCACTCAACTAAGCCTTGTAAATATCTTCTCATGCTAAAGGTGTTAACTGAAAGATTCCAACTTGGGCACCCAAGGTGGTCCCAAGTCAATCTTAGTTAACTAAAACATATCTCTCTACCAATTCATGCAAACATTATGCATGATTGATCATCCCCACTTAATTGAAAGTATCCACATGTTATATGTCATGCAACTCAAGTCAACTGAATTCAACTAGCATTCAACTCAAACTAACTACATGCAACTGAGGATAATTGAACCATAACTGAACTAAACTGAACTGAACTGAACTCCACTCATGTAAATATCAATCCCTAATTTGTAGGATCTTTACATGCATTACTAAAGTGTTATCAATCCTCCAAATAGTTAATTAAACCAAGGTGGGTTCCACCATCCATGTGGGTGCCCCATGTTCTCCTATCTTGTAGGAGCTCTTCTTGGACATCCCCACATGTTCCTATCATTTAGGAATAATTACAAATTTCAATTTACATGTTCATTTAATTTGAATTTAATCTCTTTCTAATCCTAGTGTTGGGGAACACTTTCCAAGGACATAGGAGATACATGAAATATATTTAGGATTGCAATTAAATGGCATCCTATTCCCAACATTCTTCCACTTGACATTATACATTGTAATTATTCTAAACAAGGAATCATTATTATACAACCTTCTCATCGGGTCTATGATGAACTCACATCCATTTCTAGATGTACACTCCTCAGTCTTTACTTTTGAAATTTTTTTATAACAAGTAACCATTCCAACACATATCTCTTAGTATAAGAAATATCCGTCCTAACTCAAGTCTCTCTAGTATCCATGAGCACCCACCAATCAATCCATGCCAACTTCAAATGTAACCTACATAATAATGAAGCTCCAAGCAAATGATTAATACTCAAAACCAAAGAGAACTACATCCTCTCCAAAGGAAGAACAATAACACCTTTACCAAAGAATCTAAGGGTCCTCCATGAAACAAGATGTTAAAACCTCTTCAAATCACATGAAGATAACCATATCCTACCAAAGTTCCCACTGAACTATGATACCAAGCTATAAATGGCAACAAGATAAACATCAAACCATCACTGTCAAAAGCTCCCACTGAAACATGTAACCAATCTATCCATGACATTGTGATAACCATCTCCTAAATGAAGATCATTCATGGCCTCAACACAATCAAAGAATCCGTTGTAAACAACACAGCTCCCAAAAGTTCAAGAAAACCATAATCTCTAAACCAAGAAGATAAAACACACTTCTTTCACAAATCTGCAATAACACAATAGTAAAAGCTCCCATTACAACCAAAAAAACCTTTAAAATTTTAAGAGAAAGGCATCCCAAACTCTAACCAACCATTAGCTCTAACACCAAATTCTGAAAAATGGAGGTGAAATTGTAGCTTAAAACTTGTAAACCTATGTGACTGTAGATTTAATTAAGTGCTCTCTGTCACAATTATTTGTGTATGATTATCTATTTAGATCAATTTTACCAATTGTAGGAAGAGACTGGAGATTGTAGAATAATGATACAAGAAGATATCTAAGTGACACAACATATACGTGGAGACCCATTTTGACAAAAAACTTCACCACCAGAATCAATAGTGCTTGTATTATTTAACCTTAGAACAAGATTACAATAATACTATATCAATCCTTGATTGATATGCTTCCTTTTCCTTCAACAATCTTTCTTCATAACCTACAATAGACTCTCATTGAATTCTGATACACTTTCTACAACATAAGCTATCTATGCATTCAAGGTGACCAAGCATGAATCCACACATCACATGCCATGCTTCAAACCCTCACACATGCACAAGCTCAACCTGCTAACCTTTCATGAAATTTGATGCACTTGCTGCAATTAATAGACAACTATGAGCATTGTAAACTCATTAATAGTTGTACAAAACAAGAGCATAAAGCTCCTCACAAAAATCTATGCCTAGATTGTGCAAGTAGAGTTCCACAATGCAATTTGAAGTCAAACCAATGTCTTCCTCAATTTAGGCGCCCCAAATTGAATACTTAACTGAATGTTGGTCAAGAAAATATCTTGCAAGAATCACCTCACATTTGGTGCCCAAGAATGGTCCCACTCAACCGAGCCTTGTAAATATCTTCTCATGCAAAAGGTATTAAGTGAAAGATGCCAACTTGGGCACCCAAGGTCGTCCCAAGTCAAGCTTAGTTAACTGAAACATATCTCTCCACCAATTGATGCACACATTATGCATGATTGATCATCCCCACTTAACTAAAAGTATCCACCTATTATCTGTCATGCAACTCAAGTCAACTAAATTCAACTAGCATTCAACTCAAACTAACTACATGCAACTGAAGATAATTGAACCATAACTTAACTTAACTTAACTAAATTGAATTTAACTGAACCCCACTCATGTAAATATCAATCCCTAATGTGTAGGATCTTTACATGCATTACTGAAGTGTTATCAATCCTCCAAATAGTTAACTAAACCAAGGTGGGTTCCACCTTCCATGTGGGCACCCCATGTGCTCCTATCTTGTAGGAGCTCTTCTTGGACGTCCCCACATGTTCCTATCATTTAGGAATAATTACAAATGTCAATTTACATTTTCATTTCATTCGAATTTAATCTATTTCTAATCCTAGTGTTGGGGAACACTTTCCAAGGACTTAGGAGATACATGAAATATGTTTAAGATTGCAATTAAATGGCATCCTATTCCCAATAATGTCAAGTGTTGTGATATTAGTAGATGAAAATAATTTTTTATTGGGTGGATCAACAACTATCATGTGTTTTGATGCACATTCATACAAGTTCATAGAGGTATATATATATGCTCAGGAGGTTTGAAACATCCACTTGTTCTATAGATGCAAATGCAATGGTTGCTAAGCTTTAGAATCAGAACCACTAGTTACTGGATGCCAACCTCAACCATGAATTAAAAGCAATACATTTTACTATGATATTTTTTTATGGGAAGGAGCTCTTATAGTTCATTTGAAGCCTTTTGGTATTAAAATCCTTGCCGCTAGACAACAATAGAACTCAAGAAGCATGAAGTATACATGCAAATACATGAAGTATATACATGAATCATGAAGAATATGCGTGAACACATGAATTATACATTCGAAGCATGAAGCATACACGTGAATACACACAATATACATGAAGTATACACGTGAATAAGTGAAGCATACATGTGAATAAGTGAAGCGCAATTAATTGAAGCATTGCAAAGGATACAAAACACTAGGAATGGAGCTTATTTACACAATATGCATTATATGGAGCTTATTGAGCAATTGACAGTAATTATTTAAGCATTAGATGTAAATAAAACCCATGCCTACAATATTCAAGCATACAATTTATGTAATATGCATGATAACATCATTCAAGAATGATAGTAGCAAAATAATATTTTCTTTAATCAAAAATTCGTAAGGCTATAAAATGATTTATGTTGATAAAAGTATATACGATATATCCAAAAAATTCATACAAGCTTACTAAAAAGAGCCATATGGACATAAAATGTCACATATATATCGATAGTACAAGACATATGTTTCAAAATGCCACATAGGCATACAACAAATGACCCTAGTACATAGTCATTTCCCTATAAGGGAAGGAAAAAGATCATGTGTTGCCTTCGACATTCAGCTAGATGGAGTGCCTATTGGTTCTCTTGTCTTTCGAACATGCTCACTAGTCCTCCTCTCTTCACTCTGGACCTACAACTGATACAATAAAAAGTAAAGATGTTAATACATAGAAATTGAATTATGGAATGACATATAACAAAATATAATCACTTACCACATACATATAGTCATCATGCACATTTTCAACATCACCACATCCACGATTTGGAGTGAAAATCACATGTAGCAACCATCAAGATAGAAATTAAACTACATAAAAGTATCATGAAAATTTTATATAATAGACCGTAAAAGAGAAAATATAATGTCAAATCGACTAATCTGTTGCATACCTCTCTCAAAGGATCAGAAATGGATATTGTTGCAGCAACTCCATGGTCCATCATGCCACCAACATCACCAGGGCTATCTGATGTCAACATCTGCAAATGAAACAACATATCTAATAGTCATATAAAGAAGTTCAAGTAGTTCCTTTATAACTGTCATAAATGAAAGAGCAAAATGGTTGGCCTCAATTGAGAGTGCAGTATAGTGCTCATAGATCATAGAATGGTGAAAGTACTAATTCCACTGGGATAGTCCAAACTCTTGCAAATGCCAAAGTTCAACGCTCATTGAGATTCAAATTGCATATGTTGATAAACTAATGTTAATGAGGGCATGCTATCAATATAGTGATAATGTCGCAATGAAGTTCACATGAATGAAGTGAGGATTACTATGTTACTAGCATCTTTCAAAGGGATAATGGAAAATATGATGAGTTAGAACGTGTCTATGGTTTCACTATAGCACATAAAGTTGGTTGTTGAGGTGTGCAGCAATAATGGAGAAGAGAACTTTGGTCAATAATGAGTGGAAGGAAATATTTCTTCTAACGGTACATGTTTATAGGATAAAATTTGGATGGAGGTGCTATAGCATAGAAGGGATAAAGAGACAATACCAAGAGGGGATAATGGAACATATGGTGAAATAATAGTGTTAGAGTAAAGGTTTTAATTTAATCATGTTGATTAAATTACCTTTATTCCTCTCTTAAGATTTCACTTAAGTTTGCATTTTGTGACATTTAATAATTATATTAATTATTAAATGTCTACCTATTAGGGTTTCTTTTAGGGTTGCACAATATCCTTTTATAAGGATTCATCATTGTAATTTATCTCTCTCTTGGATGAATACATTTTTTAGCTTTCAGAGCACCCTTGCTTGTTTGTCTCCATCTCTTCTTTCTGTGACAGGTTATTTGCATGCAGGTGATCTTCGAGGTCTGTGAAGTTGGCTTTCTCAACTTCTACATGGTATCAGAGCTCTAGACTTGCTGCTTCCTGTTCGATTTCTGAAGAATTTGGAGTTTCAAGGGTTTGATAGGGCTTTCAGAAGTTTTTGGCTGATTTTGAGTGGATCTAGCTTACTTCATTTTTTGGGTACATTTTGGGCCCAAACGGACCTCGCGGTTGAATTCAGAGTGGCGAAAAACCCATATTTTCATATATGGTTTGACTTATTTGGGCATAGTTGATCCGGGAGGCAAAAAAAAAATTGCCCAGGGGCCGTACGGCCCCCACGGCACGTTTTCCAAGGTTGAAAACGCAAAAATTAAAAAATGCCAAGTTTTTTGGTTTTTGTGAGCGCCGCCCACATAGAGGAGGGTCACGCCACCGCCGCACCACCCCTGCTCAGCCGCGCGGCCACCCGCCGCCCGCCTCCACCGGCGGCTCTGCCTTCAACACCGCCGACTGGTGTTTAGCCCCTGAGGGCTCTTCTTCGGCCGCCAGGGTTCTATTGCGAACCGGGAGCCCACGTCCCAGCCCCCGCTGGTTCGGCCAGCCCCTGTGGCGATCCTATTGAGGACCAGGGGCTCCGCCACAGCCGCCAGCACGCCAGCCCCCTGGTCGGTCATGTGACCAGGGGCCGAAGGTCTTAGCCCCTGAGGGCTGTGAAAATTTTATTTTTTTCCTTTCAACCTACCTTCACGAAATCGGGCATAAAATGGGCGTTTGAGCTCATTTTTTCGAATGGAAATAGGCGTTGGAAAGATGCTTCTGGCGCTGTTCTGATGAATTAGGTCTGATTTCCTGATTTTTCCG
Organism: Sequoia sempervirens; assembly: GCA_007258455.2. Lineage (NCBI taxonomy): Eukaryota > Viridiplantae > Streptophyta > Pinopsida > Cupressales > Cupressaceae > Sequoia > Sequoia sempervirens. Next base: position 91,973 of record VDFB02324500.1, on the reverse strand, counting down.
TTTTGATGCATTTTTTCTTAGTCAAAGTCAGAACAAGATTTTTGCACTCCCGGAGCCATAGCTTTTGCATACGGACTCCGTTTTTTGCAAACGAATAGACGTTGGAAAGGTGTTTCTGTGCACTTTCCAGATCTGCAATTTATTTTTCTAGAATATGCTCCAAGTATTTTTTATTTAGTATTTTGTGTTTTCACACATCTGTCAATTACTTTGACGTTTCAGCACTTGGAAATGATTTGTTTGCATGGGATGGCTTTATTTGATCTGATTTATCAGTATTGAGGTCAGTTAGTCTTAGATGTTTTAATTTGAAGAGTTATCATGGGTTTTTCTACTCACCCTTTAGTTGTTTTTCTGGAACGGGGTAATTATGAGTCATGGGCAAAGGGCATACTTACACACTGTAGGTGGCTTAATTTTTTGCCTTATTTGTATGATCTCATACCTGAACCAGCAACTTCAAAGGGAAAACTAGCTTGGGATATCATTAGAAATCACATAGTAGGACTTATATTGTCTAGTGTTGATTCTGACACTGTGTGGGCTATATCGGGCATTGATTGTCCTCACTCACTTTGGACACGTCTTTGGGAGATCTATGGAGACCCCAGTATTTCTCCATTCCCATAGGATCCTACTTTAGATTGTCTTTTACCCATTGGTTGGAGAGAGAACACACCCTTTGATCATGATACTTTAAAGGAACTTCAGTATTTAGACACCTTTATATATTCCGATGAATCAGAGGATTGTCTCACAGTTCCTACTCTTCAGACTGAGATTATACTTGTATCAACATCTTCTCTTGTTGTTCTTGATCAGTTTGATATTGCCTCTTCTTTGGCTCCTATTGATTCAGCTAAGCAGGACATCATACATCTTTCAGACATGGCTACTTGGGATTCTTATCTTGCAGGCATTTCATCTTTGTTTGTTGAGTCTCACATTGCAGATTTGGAGGATTACTTTGAGGATTTTCAGCTCCTCTTTGTTGACAGCCATATTCCAGCTATTAGCCCACCATCATCTGTGCATTCAGAGGTTGCAGTTTTTGAGTCTTCAGTTCAGTTTGGATTTGACATCTTTTGTTTCAGTTCAGACAGAGAGATTCTTCAGCATCCTATTATGGCACACATCTTGAGACAGATTGATTCTTCTCTCTTCACAGGGTTTCTTCATCTTCGTCCTTTGGATCCATTTCTTCCCAAGGGGAGGAATATTATTTCGCTTCAGGATATCTTTCTGGATTCTACATCAGGCATCCACCATTGCGACGGGAGTTTCTTCATTGTGGGGGGCCTTCTAGTCTCTTTCTTTTTCTCCTATGGAGACCATTGTACATGTACTTATATGATAGAAGTTGTCTATGGGTCTTATGTTATCCACCTCCTATCCTTCTCATTATTAGTGCATTTATTTCTTTCATCTCTTTTTGGAGTAGAGTTTTTCCCATGAGGTTTTCTCTATTTCTCCACTTTACAGAGATTTGGTTGTAATTGGGTACCTGATCTGGCCTTGTTGCTGGGACCCAAGTTTACTTTCATGCATTGTAGTTACCTTTGCTTTCTTGTACATGTTTGTAACTGCACTTTTGCTCATCTTAAGGGGGGGTGTTAGAGTAAAGGTTTTAATTTAATCATGTTGATTAAATTACCTTTATTCCTCTCTTAAGATTTCACTTTAGTTTGCATTTTGTGACATTTAATAATTATATTAATTATTAAATGTCTACCTATTAGGGTTTCTTTTAGGGTTGCACAATATCCTTTTATAAGGATTCATCATTGTAATTTATCTCTCTCTCTGATGAATACATTTTTCAGCTTTCAGAGCACCCTTGCTTGTTTGTCTCCATCTCTTCTTTCTGTGACAGGTTATTTGCATGCAGGTGATCTTCGGGGTCTGTGAAGTTGGCTTTCTCAACTTCTACAAATAGAGGGTACAAAGGGATGCGAGTTGAATGCGATAATCGAACATAGAATGGACTAGTAGAGATTACTGGGATGGTCCAAGAGTGGGTCATAGAACATAGGGTGAACTATTAGAGGTTAATGGGATGGGATTGGGAGGGAATAAAGGAACATAGGGTGAATTAGGGGAAGATAATGGGACAAGAACAAGAGGGGATAATGGAACATACAGTGAAATAAGAGAGGGTAATGAGATGGGAATAGAAGGGGTTAATGGAACATGGGATGGACTAGAATAGATTAATGGGATGGGCTAGGATGGGACAACAAAATATAGAGTTAACTATTAGAGGTTAATGGGATGGGATTAGGAGGGAATAAAGGAACATTGGGTGAATTAGGGAAAGATAGTGGGCAAAGACCAAGAGGGGATAATGGAACATAAGGTGAAATAAGAGAGGGTAATGGGATGGGAATACAAGGGGTTAATGGAACATAGGATGGACTAGTCTAGATTGATGAGATGGGCTAGGATGGCATAACAAAATATAGGGTGGGCAATGAGAGGTTAATGGGATGTTATTAGTAGAGAATAATGGAATATAGGGTGAATTAGGAGGTGTCTATGGTTTGACTATAGTACATGAAGTGGGAACTTGACCTATGTGTAGTAATAATAGAGAAGAGTTATCTAGGACGAAACGTGGATAAAGATGGTATAACATAGAATGGATAAAGGAACATAGGGTGGAACATAGGGAATCATGGAACATCTATGGTGAAATAATAATGGGTACAATAAGATGGGAGTAGAAGGGCATAATGACACATAGGATGGACTAGAAGATATTAGTGTGATGGACTAGGAGGGGATCATGGAAAATAGGGTGAACTATTAAATGTTAATGGGATGGGATTAGGAAGGAATAAAGGAAAAAAAAGTGAATTAGGAGAAGATAAAGTGACATGATCAAGAGGGGATAATGGAACATAGAATGGACTAGGAGCTAGAATGGGATAATAAAAAATTTAAGGTGAATTGTACTAGAGGTTAATGGGAAGTAATTAGGAGAGAATATTATACCATAAAGTGAATTAGGTGGTGTATAAGGTTTGAATATAAGACATGAAGTGGGAACTTGAGGTGTGTAGTAATAATGTATAAGATATTTGGTCAATAATGAGCAAAAGGAAATGCTTCTTGTAACGATATGTGTACAAGATGAAATATGGAGGAAGGTGGTATAATATATAAGGTGTTAAAGATTGGGATATGTGATATAAAATGGTTAAAATATGTGTGATGATAAGAATGGAAGAATGAGATGGATTTTGAATGGTAAATATAATTAGGATCTCACAAGACCAACCAATATTTGTGTTTCTCATCAATTTTTTAGATTTGTATATGAAAAATTATGAAAACTAGCTAATATTGTTTTACAACACCATTAATGAATAAAGGATACCTAAGTGAAAGTTGTTTGAGGACCTGAATAGCAAGGTGTAGAGCTTGAAGGTCCACCAGGAAACTATTTGACATCCAAAGCATGTTATGAGACAAACATTCAAATATAACATTCAATTTTTTAAATGGAATAATAATATCTTTAATACTAGTTGCATACCTGTGGACTCAATGTCGAGAACGAATAAGAGTTTGCAGGAATGGAGCACATCTCATGAACACTTCAACCCTGAAATTTCATCATATTGATTCTACTAATTTAGTTACTCTTAAATTTCAAAATATAATTTAATAAATAAAATTAAATGAACTTGTTGAATTTTACCTAAGTATCAGTGATATATGTATTATTCAGCAATTCATCTATCATAGCCATCGCTTCTACAAATGATGTAGGTTGTGTAGCTGCATCCCAAGCTGCATCCCAAGCACTCTAATAATCGTACGTGCAAACAACACCACAAGTGCCACAATGGTGGGGTGGAGCTTGGGGCATACGCATCTCCTCCACATCAAGCTCTACTAGAGGCCTCACACATTGTATAATGATCTAGGTGAGCAAGCTAATTGACTCCAGCGTGTGCACCTCTACATTATCCTTAACAATGGAAGGAACGATGACATGCTCCACCATGGGTTTGGCCAAGGGTCTCAGTGCCAATTGTGGATTACATTGTGCACCCGGTCTATCATGTGTCGAGCCCCCACCTCTACCCTGATAGTCTAAGATGTCAAAATAATTTGGCATCTTATTGAGGACAAACTCACAATATAGTTTTCTCAAAAAGTATTGTGGTACCTCATGGTTATTGCATGGAGGTTGGTCAAATACAATCCACCACCACTGTAGAAACCCTAGATTCCCCCTGTGTCCGTTACTGTCTGTTTTTCTGAAGTTTTTCTGAAGTTTTGGTTTTTTGACTGTTTTTGGTGGTTTTTGTGCAATACAAGGAAATTGCGATTTTTGCAAATACTTGAAATAAATTCAATAAAAATTATCTAACTCTAAAAATGATGAAATACGGATGCCAGTACATTTATTACTCTTCCAGAATGATTACAATAAATACCCAGTTACATGCAATATAAAAAGCAATGATTTTATTTGAAAACCTAGAGATTGCAGCAATGAATGATGTGGTACGACTGCAAGAGATTCTTCTTTCTCCCTCCTTCTGATGATCACGAGAGATGCCAGGAAGATAGACTAAAGGACAGGAAGTCAATTTGCTTGCTCTGGGAAGTACGCCTCTTCCTTGATGAAGTACGGCCTGGTACAGCAGTACGGCCTTTTTGTGACAGCAGCAATTAATAAATAAAGTACGGCCTCTTCTGGAGTCACTGGATGTGAAGAATATAAGCGCCTAGACTGCAAGATGACTTCTGGATAAAGAACTCTCTAAAAACCCTGAATATTTATTTCCTGTGAAGCTCTGTAATTCCTTCAGAATGAAGAAATCTCTCAACTGGCAATAGATCAGGTGATATCTCACACCCTCTGAACTGCTTTCAATGGAGATGGCTCGTTCCCCAATGAATTCGAGACTCAAACCCTAAGGTTCTGTGCTCAAACAAAACTTGACCAATTTCAATATCAATAATAACATAATGGCTCAAAATCCAATGCAAATGCACTATATCCCTCAAAAGTGCGATTTCCTCAAAAATAGGGAATATTAAATAATTCGAACTTCTTTTGCATTTAATATTTCAATAGTCTTAGCCAAATTTTATAATAAAATATAATCAACGAATTGGCCCCTTCCTGATGATGGGCGACCCCTCAGCTTAAATCACTTAAGTTATAATTAAATATTATAACTTTATATTATAATCTCCATATAATTAATATTTAATTAATTCAATTAAATATTAATATCTCTCTCGTTATACATCCGATGCTTGATCCGTCTGAAGCTGACGAACACTGAAGTGATTCTGAACACTGCCAAATCCATACTGCTAAAAATGCTGTGGGTCCCACGACCCGCTAAGAACTCCAAAAAATAGCAACTTCTGCAAGGTCTCCGAATGAGCTCAAACGCAGCCAACTCCGAGTCAAGAATCGCCAACCTGTCGAAGCCAAGCTCCCAACGCAATTCTCTATCCGGGCCTATCACCACGAGAGGGTCGTATGATAGGCTAATCCTGTGCTCCGAGAGATGTCACTAAGAAGGGGACATGACATCAGACACAGGCAGAGACTATGGTTGCAACTACAACATCATCCAGGACCCTTAGACGCCTTCGTAGGAAGGATGCTGGCTCCACTATGCCATAGGGCATAGAGTCATTGACTTATAGCTATTGTTTTACTTTTGATATTTCATATTTGTATGGAACATTTGATGTCATGGATTTCATATTCCATGAGTTTTGTATACATTTGACTAATTTTATATATCTAAGTATGCTATTTCCTTCAGCAGCGCAACTACAATTTGTGTACTTTATACTTATGTAATCGTTGTATACTTGTGCATGTGATCAAATTTGATTTGATTTGTGTTGTATTCAATAAAGGGTGCTTGAAACAAGTTTTAAATCTTTAAAAATCTCTAAATTTCTAGGGTTTTTTCAACTTTTTTTTCATATTGTCGCGTCTGCGCCGCGTCCGAGTCCCGAGTCGCCGAGTCGCCCTCGCCGAGTCCGAGCCGCGTCCGAGTCTCGTTACTATGGAAATAACTATACTGCCTAGGAAGGGGACATTACATTACATTACATTATTGCAAATTTCAATTTAAATTCACTATTTTAGTTTTACAAATGAATAATGATCAAATTTTATTTTTTTAATTTTCTAACAGCAATATTCTATTTGTTAGTTGTTCAAACTTTTGTCAAATTAGGATTTTAACTGTTGTGTATCCTCTACTTCTACGCTTCATGTGAACTAAAGTAAGAAAAACAAAAGTGAAATTCTTAGTTGACAAAGATTAAGAAAAAGGATTCTTATTTGTGTATCCTCTACTTCTACGCTTTGCACAACCTAAAGTAAGAAAAACAAAAATAAAGTCCTTGTGTCTTAATCCCTTTCATTATGCATGATTTGAATTTTAATTTTTAAAATCATAATTTTATATCGTTTATTGCAACATCGATATGAGTTCCCATAGCATGAGGGAGGGTGAGGTTGAACTTGAAGAGGTTCAAGAAGTTGAAACAAAATCCAATTATGCACCTAAAGAAAGTACAAAAGTAGATAGTGTTGAAGCCACTAGTTCCATTGGGAGTGCAAATGTGAAATATGCTAACCAATTTTTTCGATGAAGTAACACAACATAACCAGCACTTAACCAACTTGATTAGCGTTAGCTCCAAATAGACAACCAAACTTGAAAAGAACTCACACCAAGAATGCACACTCAATCCCAATGAGGAATAGGTGTTGTCATATGGTGGAGGAGCTAAATGAAAAATACTTGAAAGAAACTACTCAACGTCAAGAATGTGCACTCAAGATCCCACTGAGGGCGAGGTGCTAACATATGACGGAGTGTTGAATTGAAACTAGAAACGAATAGGCGGATAACCAGCCATGAAGAGCATTTCCACACTACCACCAAACAGTGGGGGGAAAAGATTACAATTAAAACAATTCGTCCGCTGCGGCGGGCATCCACAGAGTTGTGGGGATTCACCACTTGAGAGTGGGTACAAGAGTAATACAAATCCAATTATCCACACTGGCGGTAAACCATCCAGGGGTACTAATGTGAAATTAAAGAAAGAATTGCAGCAATAAAGGACTGAAACAGTACTACTGTTTACAGTCTTACAATATGAAAAAAGAGCTGCAAATTACATGAAAAATTACAATAGATTCAATGTACCATGATATTGGATGATTCCATGTTAGACATCAACAATAAATGATGAAGAAAGGACTGAAGATTCAAACTTAAACAAGTCTGATGTAAAATAACAATTCTGGAAATTCTGATCAGCAACTGTGAAATTCAAAGAAATATTCACAACTCACTCAAAATACCTCCGTTTTGTGTGAAACGAAAACCAATGAGCTGCTGGAAGATAGGCGCCCAACATTAGATGAAGAAACAGCAACAAAAACTCGTAATTTAATTCTTACACGAATCCCAATGCAGCAAGAATGGTACGGCCTTCATGAGGGGCGATTTTGACAAGTAAAAATCAACAACTCAAAATTAAAATCTGAAACTCTCCAAAGATGGTCGCCTTGGGTGTAGGAATGGATTGGAAAAGTACCCACAAGCAAATTAAATTCACACAAAAAGCTGTATGCAAAAACCACTTTCAGCTGTGACTGCATCAGCAACTTCAAAACTGGAAATATCATTAAAAACTTCAACTGTTGAGCTCAATCTGCTAGTCCGATGAGAAGCAGCAATGAAAACCAACTAGGTGTTGTATTTCAAACACGAAATTGGATTGAAACTAGGAGGTAAGCATCCCTGAAGTAAAAACCAAGTTGTCATTTCAACAACATAACATTAGCATAAATTCATAGATAATCAGCTCTTCAAACAGCAGCAATATATAAGCTTTTGTTGGCAAATGAAGCAACAAGAACTCTTCAAATTCCAAGAAGTTGAATCACTTCAACTTCCAAAAAGGACGCCACCTTTTTGCCTTTTACTTTTTGAAATAATAAAATATCATTCAACTTCCCCTTTAGGTATCCATTTCATATTGCAACAATAAAGCATTTATTAAATAATTAAATGCTCACTTGACCCCTTTATGTCCCCTTCTTTAAAACAACTTGAAGTCATCAAGCCTAGCGCGGTACAACTTCAAGACATGAAATTGACTAAGTCCTAAACTCAGTCCAAGGAGAAAACCAAACCCAAAGCCAAACCGACCGATGGATAACAAGATGACTTGAGTTGAACTGATGATGATGCCACAAAATTAGACTTACTAAAAATAGCCACTGCCAAAAATAGTAAGTTTACCCTCAAAACCAACAGTAGCGTAGAATCGAAATGAAGCAAGACTTAATGAAAGATGACAATCAACCATCGCAAAATTAGTATTTACTAAAAATAGTAAATACCTAGAAATGCCACAAACCTCCAAGCAAGGAAACCCTAATTTCACTTTTGATCAACCTACGGATTTCCGGAAATAGGCTATCAGTCAAAGAAGAGCGTATGGCCAAAATGGGGACATTACAAAATGTTAGTTTCCATTCCAAAATGCTACAAAAATATGCCAAGGGTCCCTTCAATCCCAAGTCCCCTTTAAAAAACTTTGCAACTAAGTTACAAACGCAGCCTAGGGTCTAGGGGCACTAGGTTGTAGAAGTGCCACTTTTGTAAGCTTGAATTTTAGGGCAGCATTACAAGAGTTAGTGCCCACCTCCTTCATATCCCAACGAAAGGTGTAAAAGTATGTGAAAATTTGACACAACCTCAAATATAGCGTTGAGATAACTAAATTATGGGGTGGTAGTGAAGAAAATGCACTTACATCTACTTCTTCGCCACTAAGGGCGAGGGAACATTAGAGTTCTACTTCTACTACTTTGCAAACGCTGCATGCACATATTCCATTTTTTTCTAGTTCAAGGGCAGTAGAGTCTAAGGGAAAATGTAGGCTGACTAGTGATGCTCCAGACCAGTAGCAAATTTATTCAATGTGCAATTGACGAATGAGGCAAATGATGCCATTTTTCCAATGGCATTCCATTCCATGTGGCTTGTTCTCCTTATTATACGGACGTTGTGGTAAAGATAATAAGGGCGGAACCATCATATGTGCCACCATGGGAGACTAAATTGAGGACAACAATCTTGGATAAGAACTAGTCCAAGACTAATATTTTAAAGGAGAAAATGAAGGAATCCTAGATCACAAGTGGATGCAACATAGTAATGAATAGGTGGAAAGACATTAAGCATCGTCCACTCATCAATATCATGGCTACATGTTCAAATTCCATGACTAGATTTGGGGTGATTTTCACTTGCCTACTCATCTTATACTTTCCCAAGTTGAACATCATTTCTAACTTACTGTTTTTTCTTTCATACTCTAATCTCTTTGTCTTATGCTATGTAATGTCCCTTGTCTTGCTTTGCCCTAGATTTCGCTTATTGCTTAGGGTTAGGGTTTCCTCTTTTTCAAGTAAATGTTTTCTTTAATAAAGTGACCTTGGCTTGAAATCTGCATTCACCAATTAACAACATTTTCATAACAACATTTTCACATGTGCATATGTCTATTAGCAATAACATCTAGATTTCTAAAATATAAACATAATCATAAAAGCAATTAGGAAGACATATGAGGAGTGGCATGGGTGGATCTGCCCTAAAGTCCTTTGCCAAGCCCAAGAGATTGTGTACCACAATCTTCTCTTCTCGACGACTTAGTAACTGCATTCTCCACCCAATGTCATCACCTCATAAGACACTTAACCTATTGGGGACAGTCGGGGGAGCGTATAAGTGGTCTAGGCCTACCACCCCTCCATGGCCTTAACGGATGCTTAAGTGGGACCCCCACCCCTCCATGGCCCACCCATGCCTTGGGTCTGGGCGGATTATGAGTGGAATTTCCACCCCTCCAGGGCCCATCCCTGCCTTGGGTTCCGAGGGCGGACTTGAGTGGGGTTTTTAGGCACCACTTCCCTCACACCCTTCCTCCCAATAAGTTTGAAAACACTCATGAAGACAATCTTTCAAACAATCAAATATATTTTCATTTATCAATGGTTCTTTAAGTTCATCATTTCCTAGAATAATTTTCATTAAGATAAGATTAAAGAAAGCATTATATCAATAATCAGATTAGCAATATCTATTTCTTATATTCAAAATATGCTAAATATTATTGCTAAGTGAGTACATCACCTGATCAGCTGTGTCTTCCCATGACTCTTTATTCCTTAATCGCCTTCCTTCAATCTTACATTTGATTGATCATAGGATAAAAACATATAAAAATAAATATTAATTAATTCATTTTTATATTAAGATCATAATTACTTATAAGGCTCAATAATTGCTGCAAGCATCATTATTGCATAATCGTGAATATATATACAATTAGTATTCATATATATATCTTATATAATTATTCTTTCCTTATATTAGTATTCATATATATATTCTTTATTCATTTCATATTATTCAGTGTAAAATTTATCCATATTTATGTATATATACCTGTATGCCTATTAAATAATATATACATATTCAATGGCTCTATATTCCAATGCACATCAATCATAGATTATATCACTGTGCTGCTATTCTGAATGCAGATTGTATTCCTCAATGTTTTCCCATATTATTCTCTATTTCCTTCTATTCTCCTAATCAATCTTATATCTTTACTTCTTCCCTGAAATGATACGTCTCCTAATAGACATATCACATAACCTTTCATAGAGTCATGACTATTTGTTTAGTAAACATCTTTTTTATCGATTTTTGTTTAGACTAATTCATATATTTTTATTTGTTATTTCTCCATACACCTGATTGCTGGCTCTCACAGAATATGATTGCTGCTCTCCCCTATATTCTATTTGCTGCCTTTGATATATATCCTTTCTCCTCTTTAAACTTGGAAGATCTCCTTTATAAATATGTGCTTACCTTTGTGAATCGCTGCCTTGAATGGTCAACCGTTGCTGCCCTATGGATTCTATCGCTGCTTTGAGGATAGGATTTATAATTTATTAATACTCGTTGCCTATGTATGTTAATTGCTCCCTTTATAACTGTCATAGTCTTTTTCCTTAATCAGTAAAATAAATATTATGTATTTATATTTATATATTATAATGATTATAATTATAATAATATTTAGATTGTCAATATTTATATTTTTAATATTTATATTGTTATTTATTTAATTTACTTATTTTTAATATCTGTTTGTTTATTTTATGACATTTACAATATGATTTTAATTAATATTATTAATGATAATTACAATTATAGTGATATCTCTTGTTTTTTAGTTTGTGAAAGATTAGTTTCTTGATAATATTAGGATTCTAATAATTATAATTATAAAGTTATCTTGATAATTATAATTATAATAATGATGTTTGAATGGCAATTATTTGTATTTGCATTTTGATATTTATTCGGTTTGGTTATTTGTTTTTTTCAATATCTCAGATTTAGCTTTACAATTTCGGGGACATGACATGTTGTTGAATTCCACTTGCACAAGAAAATAAACATCATATTTTTTTAACCTGTCATAGTACTATTGTTAACCTGCAATGCTCTCCTTTTTAAGCATAAAGGTATGGCATGTGCCCTGCCTATAATTCCCCATCAACGACCCAATCACCCCTAACACCTCTAATGTACCATTAGCAAAAGTGGCAATCTCAATCAATTCTTCTTCTTTATTTTAATTTGCTTCTGCCTTGATATGATGGTGATTCAAACACACCTATCGTCTTTTTGGCAATCCTCAAAATACAAGATTGCCATGTTCTGGTTGAATAGTATTGCACACTGTAATGTCCCCTTCAAATTAACCTTCTGAGAATCAGTGGATTAGCCTATTATGTCGACCCTCGTAGGCTAATGGTTCCGGTTAGAGGGTCACCTGATTGGGCACTTGGTCGGTAAAATGCAATGTTGGTATCCGGAGTATGGTGACGTCGTGAATTTGTGTGTTCGGCGTGTCTTTGGTGCTTAAAATTATGATCTTCACCATTATTTCACCTTCTCAGGCTTTGGGGACCATGTGTCTATTATTTAAAGGGGTCACTTTCTATTTTTCAGTTACTATTCATGGCTAAAGTGAAAAAAAGACATAACTTAAGTGAATAGTGTTTTTTAATGAATAGTATTTTCAATGAGAAATTATAAGAAGGCAAGAGAAAGTTCGACCCAAGCATGTTATTGAGTTATTTTGTTGCTTGAGCTTTGAGAGCTGGAGATTGTGGAAGAGGGAAACTAGGGTTTCCTGATTTCAGCAGTGGGTAAGCCTGGTGGGGCTTTGTTCTTCGTTTTCAAGCTTCTTGATGGTGTGAAAGACCACCTTAAAGTTGCAGATCAGAATTTGGATGCATCATTGGAGCCATATTTTTCTGTTTGCAAGTGATTGAAGTCATCTTTTGAAAGGGTTGTTGCTGCTAGAGACTCCATTTGCCATCTAGAAGGTGTTGCTTGCATTTTTTGGAGATTTGGGAGCTGATTTCTACATCTACAGCCAGCCGCCATGTTTTGAGGGTTTGTGACAGCCAAAGGAAATAAAACACCTCCCTTTAGTGGCTGCTTTCTCATCCAAAGTGGGCGCCCTTTGTTGATGATGACATGCAGCGTCAGAAGTAATCTTCCAGCGATCTTCTTATTGATAATAAATTAAATGATAGCCTCATGCTATTTAATTTATGAAGTCTCAAGAGGCGCAATTTTTTGTAGAGACACTTCTATTTGTTAAGAAAATAATTATTAATGAAGAGGCACGTATTTCCTAACAAGGCCCACCTTGTTACAAGAGGCACGATTCTCTATAAGACGCCTTCTTGATGGTGGCCGACTTGGTACTTGGCAAAAGACGTATCCTCTCCTCCTTGTATTTATAATCAATGTCATTCTCATTGTAAATCATAAAAGTTTAAAAGTCAGTTCAATATTAGTCTTTGAAGTAGAAGTGTGAATTGTCTAGAAGAGCAAATTCTGTAGGAGAGCATATTGTTGGAGGCTGAGTTCTATCAGCATTATAGTTCTGTGTTGCATCACTCTTTGGTGCATATTGTTGGGCCTCCATATCGGCCTCTTGTAAGAAGATCATTTTGTGACAATTCAATATATAAGTGATATATTGTTGCTAGGTTTTTTCTCCCTCAAGAGGAGGGTTTTCCCAGGGTATCTGATGTGTCTTTGCATCTGATTTAAATTAATTTTCTGTGCATTTATCTGATCATTAAAATTTACATGGTATCAAAGCGGGTTTGAGAGGATCGTGATCAGATTTATTCCTAATCAGAGATACCCTATTCTCTCCTTCATACTTCTTTGTTCATTTTCTACATTAGTCAAGATGGTGAACGGGTTGAAGATTGAGGATAGACTCGAGGGAGCATCTAACTTCACATCATGGAGATTTAGGATCATGCTTACCTTGCGTAAAAATGACTTGGGTGAGTTTGTGGAGTCTAGCGTTCCTGAACCTGAGGAGGAAGAAGAGAAGTTGCAGTGGGTAAAGAAAGATATTAAAGCAATGAAGATGTTGGTTGATTCCGTCAAGGATCACATTGTTCCCATCATCTCTAAGTTGAAGACAGCAAGAGATATGTTCAAAACATTGGAAGAGATATACAAAATCAACAATACCAGCCGAGCACTTGCACTGAAGCAACAACTACATCATGTGAAGATGGCGAAAGGTGAATCAGTGATTGCATACTTTATGAGGATTTCAGATTTGAAATATCAGCTCTCGACAATAGGGCATATGGTTGATGACAAAGACTTGACTATGCTCGCTCTCAATGGTCTACCTTTGTCTTGGGAATCTTACATTCAGGGAATCAGTGCAAGATCAAAATTGCCTAAGTTTGATCGCCTAAGATCAGAGTGCATTCAAGAGGAATCAAGGTTGCTGGCAAGAGGCGTTGGTCAAAATTCAAAGAATGAAGACATTCATGTTCTCGCCTCCCATGCTTCAAAGAAGAAAGGAAAAGATGGACGGAAAGGATTCTTCAAGAGGAATCGAGACAAGGGAAATGATGATGCACCTCCCTTCAAGAAGAAGAGAGACATGTCCAAGATTCAATGCTTTAGGTGTGATAAGTTTGGGCACTTCGCTAAGCATTGTCCAACTAGACCTAAGCAACAAGTCACCGTTGCGGATGTTGATGATGCTTCTCCGCAAAAGGATTCAAGTGAATATTTGTTCTACTCGACATTGTCAAGCAGTGTACCTACCGACACCAACACTTGGTTGATCGACAGTGGTGCTTCACGACACATCACTGGTTTTAAGGAGCACTTATCAAGTTTGATGGAGGAGTCTTCCGAGCAAGTCATCATTGGAGATGATGCTAGCTACTCTATGAAAGGAATTGGGACCTCTACACTTCATTTGGATTCCGGCATCACACTTCAATTGAGTAATGTTCTTTATGTTCGTGGAATCAAGCGCAATCCTATTTCTATTTGAGCCTTGGAAGATAAAGGATATCAAGTTGCCTTCTCCAAAGGCAAAGTTCTAGTGTGGATGGAGAACTCTAGCTTCAAGGATGCTCAGATAATTGGAGTTAGACATGAAAGCCTTTACAGGGTCTGCACACGTCCTCTACAAGCTTTGGTTCATGATTCTTCAAGTCTATGTGATCTTTGGCATCGGAGATTGGCTCACCTACACTTCTGAGCCTTACCTATCATGGAGAAGATGGTGTCGGGCCTTCCTAAGTTCAACCAGGAGCACAAAGGTACTTGCAAGGGTTGCGCTTTGGGTAAGAATATAAAATCCCCTTTTCATAGTAGAGAAAATAGATCTAAGTGTATTTTAGACATTATTCATTCTGATTTATGTGGTCCTATGTCTGTTCTGTCTTCGAGTGGATTCTTGTATAATGTTCTTTTTATTGATGACCACTCTAGGAAGACTTGGATTTATTTTTTGAAAACTAAAGAGTCTAAGGAAGTGTTAGATAGGTTTAAGGAATTTAAAGCCTTGGTAGAAAACCTTTCTGGTAAAAGAATTAAGGTCCTCAAATCTAATAATGGTGGAGAATACACCTCTGGCAGTTTTCGGAATTTTTGTATTGATGCAGGGATTAAGAGAGAGTTTTGAGTCCCCTATAATCCTCAACAGAATGGTGTTGCGGAAAGAAAGAACAGAACGATCGTGGAAGTAGCAAAGGCCATGATCCATGATCAAGATTTGCAAACCTTCTTATGGGCAGAAGCTTCCAGGACGGCTGTATATGTACAGAACAGAAGTCCCCATAAGGTCTTGGAGAATATGACTCCGGAAGAAGCCTTTATAGGGAAGAAGCCTGAAGTCAGTCATTTGAGGATCTTTGGATGTCCTGTCTATGTTCATGTTCCAAAGGAAAAGAGAACTAAATTGGAGCCCTCTAGCAAGAAGGGAATATTTGTGGGCTACAGTGAGACATCAAAAGCCTACAGAATATACATTCCAGGACAGAAGTTGATCGAGATCAGTAGGGATGTCACATTCGAGGAAGATGTTGCATTCAGGAGATCTAGGGGCATTCATATGGAGATCGATAATGAAGAGTCTCCTCAGGATATGGAAGTTGACCATACTCCTGAGATTCAGAGGGAGACTTCAGAACCAAAAGAAGATATTGATCCTGTTGAACCCTTGGAACCTACTGATGGGCCTAGTGACATTTTTATTGGGAGAAAGAGACCTCTATGGGCCAGGCGTACTATGCAAGAGGCTGAAAGTTTTGCAACTCCTAGAGGCACATTCAGAGAAAGTAAAAGGCCACATAAGTTCTCCAATTATGTTGCCTTAATGAGTCAGATTATAGAATCCGAGCCTACCTGTGTTGAGGAAGCATCTAGTCATCAGGTTTGGAGAGATGCTATGACAGAGGAGTATCAGTCAATTCTTAAGAATGATGTTTGGGACATTGTTCCTAGACCCGAGGGAAAGTCTGTGGTATCTTCTAAATGGCTTTTCAAGATCAAGCATGCTGCAGATGGGAGTATTGAAAAGTACAAAGCAAGATTTGTGGCTCGTGGGTTTTCTCAGAAAGAGGGAGTTGATTATGAAGAAACATTTGCTCCTGTTGCTCACTATACTTCTATCAGAACCATCGCTATTGCTGCATCTAGAGGATGGAAGATTCACCAGATGGACGTGAAGAGAGCTTTTCTCAATGGAGTAATTGAGGAAGAAGTTTATATAGAGCAACCTGATGGATTTGAGGTTCATGGGAAGGAGTCACATGTTTGCAAGCTGAAGAAGGCCTTGTATGGTCTTAAGCAAGCTCCTCGTGCATGGTACGAAAGGATTGATCGGTACCAGTCAAGTTTGGGCTTCTTGAAAAATGATGCTGACTCAAATCTCTATTTCAAGGTAATCAATGGTGAAGCATTAATTTTGGTTTTCTATGTTGATGATTTGATTCTTACTGGAGAAGATCACCTGATTCTTGAGTGTAAGAAGGAGTTGACTTCTGAATTTGAGATGAAGGACCTTGGGCTCATGCATTACTTCCTTGGCTTAGAAGTCTGGCAGAAACCAGATGAGATGATTCTAAGTCAAGAGAAGTACACCATTGATATACTTAAGAGATTCAGTATGATGGATTGCAAATCCATGTCTACACCCATGGAGACTAACCTACATAAATTGAAGGAAGCTGCAGCTAGTTCAAACTTAGTGGATCCTATATTGTACAGACAGCTGATTGGATCCTTGATGTATCTAGTTAACACTAGACCTGATATTTGTTATGCAGTGAGTGCACTTAGCCAGTTCATGTGTGAGCCGAGACAGATACATCTTGTTGGAGCTAAACATATCCTGAGATACTTGTGTGGCACAGTTGGATATGGGTTGAGGTATTCTTCAAATGCAGACTTGGAGTTACATGGTTATACTTATTCTGATTGGGCAGGGTGTGTCACAGATCGGAAGAGCACCTTTGGTTGTTGCTTCAGTTTGGGTTCAGCTATGATATCCTGGTGCAACAGGAAGCAGTCATATGTAGCATTGAGTACAGCAGAGGCAGAGTATATTGCAGCTTGTATGACAGCTCGAGAAGCGGTGTGGCTTCGTAAGCTCCTTGCAGGATTGTTTGGACAATCAATGGAGCCTACTATCATTCATTGTGATAATCAAAGTTGCGTGAAGCTTTCCATCAATCCAATGTTCCATGACGTAACCAAGCATGTTGAGATCAAGTACCACTATATTAGAGAGATATGGTATGGCAAGGCTATACAGCTTGAGGTATATCAGCCGACAACAGACATTCTCACCAAGCCTCTCCGAATAAAGTTTGTGTACTTTCAAGATAAGCTTGGTATGGTGGAGAATCCAGCCTTGACTGAGAAAGAGTCTCGTACGAAGCCTTGTTTAATGAGTTCTTCTCTGGAGAGAAGTTCGAGGTGAAATCCCTTGTTAATGCATTTTCCTATGAGATGGAGGAATTTGAGGTGCAAGCCCTTGTTAATGCATTTCTCTTTGAGATTTGAGGTGAAAGCCCTTGTTTCCACCCTCTAAGCTGAGTCATGGTGAATGTCATGTGTGTGACTCCATGACATATTTTGTACTTGTGTTTCACCCTCTGGGAGAGCCATGGTGAAAGTCATGTTGAGGTGACAACATCATGCAAGTGATGAACACTTGTACACACCATAGTATGGTTGTAGCCATTATGGTCGATATCGTGTCAAGGCGATATCTAATATCACGATGAGGTGATATTCTTTTATGGTTGTAGCCATAGTGTTAGACATCACGATGAGGTGATATGTCCTGTGCAGCTGGAAGTATACTCCCTAGCTGAGAGGGAGTGTTGATGATAACATGCAGCGTCAGAAGTAATCTTCCAACGATCTTCTTATTGATAATAAATTAAATGATAGCCTCATGCTATTTAATTTATGAAGTCTCAAGAGGCGTGATTTTTTGTAGAGACACTTCTATTTGTTAAGAAAATAATTATTAATGAAGAGGCACATATTTCCTAACAAGGCCCACCTTGTTACAAGAGGTGCGATTCTCTATAAGACGTCTTCTTGATGGTGGCCGACTTGGTACTTGGCAAAAGACGCATCCTCTCCTCGTATTTATAATCGATGTCATTCTCATTGTAAATCATAAAAGTTTAAAAGTCAGTTCAATATTAGTCTTTGAAGTAGAAGTGCGAATTGTCTAGAAGAGCAAATTTTGTAGGAGAGCATATTGTTGGAGGCTGAGTTCTATCAGCATTATAGTTCTGTGTTGCATCACTCTTTGGTGCATATTGTTGGGCCTCCATATCGGCCTCTTGTAAGAAGATCATTTTGTGACAATTCAATATATAAGTGATATATTGTTGTTGGGTTTTTTTCTCCCTCAAGAGGAGGGTTTTCCTAGGGTATCTGCTGTGTCTTTGCATCTGATTTAAATTAATTTTCTGTGCATTTATCTGATCATTAAAATTTACACCCTTCACCCGAAGACCTCCAATCAGAAACTTGGTGGGAGAAATTCATACTTCAGCCTTTGTGAGCATTTTATTGTGTACGGGTACTGTAGCAAACACTATTCACTGTGTTGTTTTGGCTGTAAGTAAATCTATGGAGTAAATTGTATCTTGTTTTGAAACGAATGTAATCTATCCATCTTATGTACTCACTTATATAATGAAGAAAGCTTCTAGACTATCAAATTGAGTCTACTCAAGTTATCATAGTAGTTTTAGTTTATTTTGAGTTCCTTTGTATGCATATACTTGTTAAAATCATTAGTATCATTGGCACAAAACTCAAAAACACAAAACACAACAAACAAATACCAAAAACAAACACAAATCAGACCTACAAGCACAGTGAAATCATCGCAGCAGAGTGTCGGATCACTACACACACTATCATGCCAGAGTCAACTCCTCAGCACCATTAGAAGCATTGTCACCTAACCCTCCTACCAACCTTGAATTAACCTTGCAGACTGGAATTCAACCTCCCCAAAGACTCTGGATGTGCTTCCTCTTACCTTCTATTTGCTCAAAATCTCAAATTCATCGACCCTAGGATGAACCCCAAAGGCACTTCATGCTCAACAGACCTTTAAACCACTAACATCATTAATCGGGTCCATGCTTGAAAGACTTCAGATGCTAAACCCTTGTTCTATGGCACGCATACTCTTTTTCTGGGTGTCAAATATACACAACCAAATCAGAAAAATATACACAAGAAGAAAAACAAACAGAACAGCATAATAACTTACAGCCTTATTTGTGAGTGTATATATTATTTTATTTAAAACAGACCCATACAAGGAATTTATTGACTTCGCTAGCAGCATGCTCATTTAGGTCAACAAACAAGCAACATCATCTTAGCTATAAGCCTACAAGTATATCTTTTTCATCTAGTTTGTGTTCTCTTAAATGAGACATTGACTCCTGCTATGCTTTATGTATGTTCTTTGTTAAATACAAATATATTTCAGCTTAGAATACTAGTATAATTATCACTTAGTTAACTATTAATTTATTTTGTGGAAATTAGTTTCATTATGTTATATTCAAAGAATAATCCATGGAATCCTCTACAAACTTTATCAAAAAAAGTTTTATTTTGTTGCCCTAAACACAGTAGTTTGTGTAATTAATCTAGGTAGCCTTTAGACTTGAAATATTTTGTAGTCTCTTGAATTAAAATTGTCGTTTTCCAAAGAGAAAGCATTATGACCTTCAGTATGTAGAGAGAGAGTGCAGAGGAATTTTAATTCATTATGTTAATCCGACATCTATTAAGAAACTCCTACATCGAATTCAGTGTATTATAAAGAAGAAATCCTAGGCGTTCAATATATTCAGAAGAGAAAAGGTTACCCTACTGGTACCCATACAATTTTAAATTTCAAATTTGATGATAGAATGGGAGAAATAAAAAGCTAAGTCAAACTTACTAATGGAAAAATTCATAATTTACCCATAAACATCATAAATCACATTGGCAAGAAATTTAAACATACCTGCACCTTTACAAACACGACAATCAACCAACCCTGTTTCTACTTTCATTTTTCCATCTTTGCAGAATACACATTTTGTGCCACCTGTTCCACTCAACCAAATTGCAACAAGTTACTTTATAGGTGTTGGACTCTCCCTTTCTCTCTCTCCCTCCCTCCTTCCATCCCTCTCTCTTGTGCACATTCTCTTATATTTGAACTCCAAAACAGATAATTAAAGGACAAAATGTAGCTCAGATGTTAATGGTCATGTTAAATTTATAGGAAAAGCAAAGAGAGTGCAAAAGCACACAAAAGAATAAATTGCAATTCTATAGTTAGCAAGCAATAATCTGAAGCATTGCTGGAAGTTAGAATATTTAAGAAGATATAAACATCTAAACAACAGCAATGAAATTACTTGGACACGAATTTCCATCTCTGAACAAAAACTGTTAAAACGAGAAACAAACACAGAAAAATTAAGACCAGATAAACTGTAACTATCTAGACATAACGAGCTATGTGCCATGTAGTAAAGTTACAAGAAATCTTTATCAAAGATAAAATATTTTTGGGTTTCTTTTTATTCAAAATTGGAAAGATAAAATATTTTGGGTTTATTTTTATTCAAAATGATCTGAATTAGGATCTATGACAACTGCTATGAACGCTTAACTATTACAATGATTAATTAAGGCTTTAAAACTGAATTATCATAATTGAAAAATGCTTAAAATGAACAAAGCATAATAACTGTGATGAACATAAAAGAGAGAGAAGACAAAGAGAAGACAAAATAGTTGATAACGGAGTTCGCCAATATGGCTACATCTCCAAGCTCCTCTCCAACGGAGTGACCGATCCTTGATTATGCTCCACAAAGAATTACAAGGCAACTGTCAAGTTTACAAGTCTGTCTCTCTTCAGCGCAGCAGCATAACATTCCTCTGTTGCACAGAAACAAACACTTGAGTCTTCAGGACAATTCTCTCCTTAGCCATCTCCTGGATCCAACTCTCCCATTATCACCCCCTTTTATACAAAAAGTTTACCCAATATGGTTTAAAACTATAAGATTACAAAATCATAACATATCTCCCCTTTACAAGTAAAAATTTTAACCAATCCCCCTTATTACGTAGATAAATCTATAAAAATCCTCCCTTTTACATAAGAAAATTATTTAAAAATCCCCTCATATAATTCCAATATTATCTTAAAATTATTTAAGCCCTTCAAAATTTTCATTCTCAGGCTTTTCAAATCTTACGGAGGTTGTATATTAGTTAGGGATTAAATTTGTTTTGGTTTTGGAGGGTTAATATTTAAATTTGGGAGATATTCAGTTTAAACATTTCAACAAAACCAACCGCTGCCAAAATTATCTCCACACCCATAGCTTAGCGCAGTGGTAGGAAATGTGAATGACAAGAGGGACTGGCCCCCCAATTCCGCATTTGTCTTTAATAAAACAAACCGCCATCCTATTATAATCAAGCGCACCATGTGTGGTGCATCGATGGAGCACGAAAATAGGAAATGAGTGGTGAGGGGTTCGAATCACCCCATAAACTTTTGGTAGACAGTTGAACCGACCACCATGCTGAGTGTGTAGGGGTGCCATGTGTGGTGCATCGATGGAGGGACTAGCCCCCCAATTCCACATTTGTCTTTAATAAAACAAACCGCCATCCTATTATAATCAAGCGCACCATGTGTGGTGCATCGATGGAGCGCGAAATAGGAAATGAGTGGTGAGGGGTTTGAATCGCCCCATAAACTTTTGGTAGACAGTTGAACCGACCACCATGCTGAGTGTGTAGGGGTGCCACGTGGCATCTTGTGAGTGCGCCACGGGGCACTTCTTGATTCGCCCGTTAGAGCCACTTGTCAACTCTTGATTGATCCACACTATCATGTCATTATCCTCATCAGCTGCCACGTGTCAAGCATATAATTGGTCCACTTCATTCTCAGTTGTTGACTGTGCGTCCAAGTCACCATGCTGACGTCAGCATGGTCAACCCATTTTGACCAAAACTTTGACTGGCTGTATCTCACACATATGGACTCCGTTTGACACGAAACGAACATCGTCAGAATTGTGGCAACGAGTTCTTCGTCATGATGCTGCTTTTGACCATTTTTGAGATGATGAATTTTTTTTGCCTTTCTGACTAGCCTCTGACACCTAGTTTGACCAAACTTTGACTGGCCATAACTCGAGCATACAGACTCCTTTTTGTTAGTTTTTATGATCAGATTAGATAGACAAAATTTAATTTAAAATCAGACACAATAACACAACATATACCCTGGGAAAACCCTCCACTTGAGGGAGAAAAACCCAGCAACAATATATCACTTATATATTGAATATCAACAAATGTCTCCTTTACAAAGAGGCCGATATGAAGGCCAAGAAAGAGCACCATAATCTGATGCTAACACATCAATATTATAATGCTCCTAGATGATACACTCAACCTTCTATCTATATATCGATCTGCACTATATGAACTTATTCGCACTTGTGAATATCGAACTATGATGAACAATGAATCGAACGGAAATGACCTTGTATAAATACAAAGTAAGAGAGAGGTCGCACCTCTTCATGTACAAGGTCGGCCACATATGGAAAATACAATTACAAATAAATGATGCGAAATACAAGGAAGGTCGGCCCAATTAGAATTTACATTGTTGCCAAGCGAAGCGCCTCTCCACTTTTAATTATCTCAATAAAATAAATAGTTGATAGGCTATATGCAATTTTATGTCTTGACTCGAGGCTGGAAGGATGAGCCCGAAGCTGCTATAACATCAACACTCCCTCTCAGCTAAGGAGGAATACTTCCAGCTGTACAAGACACATCACCTCATCGTGATGTCAACCACCATGGCTACTAGCATATGTGGAAAAGGAACATATCACCTCATCGTGATATTAACCATCATGGCTGCTCCCATGTATGGCAAAGGAACATATCACCTCATCGTGATATTAACCATCATGGCTACTCCCATGTATGGAAAATGTACACAAGTGCCCATCACGAAATCACTCAACGTGATGTCATCACCTCATCGTGACGTTCACCATGGCAACTCCCAGAGGGTGAAAAGCACAAGTACAAGAAAATCATCACGGACTCTCTCACGTGATGTTGTCATGGAGTCACACACATGACATCCACCATGGCTACTCCCAGAGGGTGGAAACAAGGGATTTCACCTCAAATTTCTCTCACAGAGAAAGATGCATTAAACAAGGGCTTACACCTCAAATCTCTCGCAGAGAGAGAAATGCATTAACAAGGGCTTGCACCTCAAATCTCTCTCACAGAGAAATGCATTAACAAGGGCTTTCACCTCAAATCTCTCTCACAAAGAGAAATGCATTAAAGCAAATCACAGAAGATCACTAATGCCGAGTCTCCCTCTCAATTAGGGCTTCATTCTCCACAATACCAAGCTTGTCTCGAAAGTACACAAACTTTACTCTAGAGAGAGGCTTGGTGAGAATATATGTCGTTTTCTCATCAGTGTTGATGTACTTCAACTGGATTGCATTCCTCAATACCATATCTCTGATATAGTGGTATTTGATCTCAACATGTTTAGTTTTGTCATGAAACACTGGGTTGACAAAAAGCTTCACACAGCTTTGATTATCATAATGAATGTCAGTCGACTCCAATGATTGTCCAAACAATCCTGCAAGGAGCTTCTGAAGCCACACTGCTTCTCGAGCTGCCACACAAGCTACAATATATTCGGCCTCTGCGGTGCTTAGTGCCACTGAAGACTGCTTCCTGCTACAACAGGATATCATCGCAGACCCCAAACTGAAGCAACATCCAAAGGTGCTCTTCCGATCAGTGACACACCCTGCCCAATCAGAATCAGTATATCCATGCAGCTTCAAGTCCACACCAAAAGAATATCTCAAGCCATACCCAACTATGCCACGCAAGTATCTCAGGATATGCTTTGCTGCAACTAGATGTATTTTCCTTGGTTCACACATGAACTAACTAAGTGCATTCACTGCATAGCAAATATTTGGTCTAGTATTGACTAGATACATCAACAATCCAATCAACTGCCTGAACATAGTAGGATCCACCAGATCTGAACTAGCTGCAGCCTCCTTAAGCTTTTGAAAGTTGGTCTCCATAGGCGTACACATGGATTTGCAATCCATCATACCAAATCTCTTCAATATGTCAATGGTATACTTGCCTTGACTCAAAATGAACTCATTCGGCTTCTGCCATACTTCTAAACCAAGGAAGTAGTGCATGAGACCAAGATCCTTCATTTCAAATTCAGAAGCTAACTCCTCCTTGCATTTGATAATGAGGTGATCTTCTCCAGTAAGAACTAAATCATCAACATAGAGAACCAAGATTAATGCTTTGCCATCAATTACCTTGAAGTAAGGGTTTGAATCAACATCATTCTTGGAGAAGCCCAAGCTTGACAAGTAACGATCAATTCTTTCGTACCAAGCACGAGGAGCATGCTTAAGGCCATACAAAGCCTTCTTCAGCTTGCAAACATGAGACTCCTTCCCATGAACCTCAAAACCATTAGGTTGCTCAATATATACTTCTTCCTCAATTACACCATTTAGAAATGTTGTCTTCACGTCCATCTGGTGAATCTTCCATCCTTTAGATGCTGCAATAGCAATGATGGTCCTAACGGAAGTATAACGAGCAACTAGAGCAAAGGTTTCCTCATAGTCTACTCCCTCTTTCTAAGAGAATCCTCTAGCCACAAATCTAGCCTTGTACTTCTCGATGCTCCCATCAGCCGCATGCTTGATCTTGAAGAGCCACTTAGAAGAAACAACAGATTTTCCTTCAGGCCTAGGTACAATGTCCCATACATCATTCTTGAGGATGGATTGATACTCCTCAACCATAGCATCTTTCCATACTTGCTGACTAGTAGCTTCCTCAACACTGTAAGGCTCTGACTCAATGATTTGACTCATCAATGCAACATAGCTTGAGAACTTATGAGGTCTCTTGCTTTCTCTGAAAGTTCCTCTCGGGGCTGCAAACCTTTCTGCCTCCTGCATTGTTTTCCTGGCCCAAAGAGGTCTCTTACGACCAATCACAATGTCTGTAGGCCCATCAGTAGGTTCCAAAGGCTCAACTGGATCATCATCTTCTTTAGGATCAGTAGCCTCCCTCTGAATCTCAGGAGTATGGTCAACTTCCATATCTTGAGGAGACTCTTGGTCTTCATTGTCTATCTCCATGTGGATGCCCTTAGACCTCTTGAATGCAACATCTTCTTCAAACGTAACATCCCTGCTGATCTCAATCAATTTCTGACCTAGAATGTACACTCTATAGGCTTTTGAAGATTCACTGTAGCCCACAAATATTTCCTTCTTGCCAGACGGTTCCAACTTTGTCCTTTTATCTTTGGGTACATGAACATACACTAGACAACCAAAGATTCTCAAATGACTTACTTCCGGCTTCACCCCTGTGAAAGCTTCTTCGAGAGTTATGTTCTCCAAAATGCAGTGAGGGCTTCTATTATGAACATAAACAGCTGTCCTAGATGCTTCAGCCCAAAGGAAGGTTTGTAGATCTTGATCATGAATCATAGCTCTAGCTGCTTCTACAATAGATTTGTTCTTCCTTTCTGCAATACCGTTTTGTTGAGGATTGTAAGGGACACAGAACTCCCTCTTAATCCCTGCTTCAATGCAAAAGTTACGGAAGCTTCCAAAGATGTACTCTCCTCTGTTGTCGGATCTCAGAACTTTGATCCTCTTTCCGGATAAGTTCTCTCCCTGAGCTTTAAACTCTTTGAACCTCCCAAGTACTTCCTCAGATTCTTTAGATTTCAAGAAATAAATCCAAGTCTTTCTAGAGTAGTCATCAATAAAAATAATGTAATACAAGAACCCACTCAAAGAAGAAACAGACATTGGACAACATAAATTAGAATGAATAAGATCTAGAATACATTTGGATCTACTTTCACTACTATGAAATGGACCTTTAGTATTCTTACCCTATGCGCAACCTCTGCAAGTGCCTTCATGCTCCTGATTGAATTTAGGAAGGCCCGTGACCATCTTCTCCATGATTGGTAGTGCTCGAAAGTGAAGCTGAGCAAATCTTCTATGCCAAAGTTCACACGAACTTGAAGAATCATGCAACAAAGCCTGAAGTGGACGAGTGCAAAGTCTGTAGAGACACTCATGAAGAACTCCAATCACCCGAGCAGTCTTGATACTTGAGTTCTTTGTCCATGCAAGAAGTTTACCTTTTGAGAATGCAACTTGGTACCCCTTGTCCTCCAAGGCTGAGATAGAGACAAGGTTCCACTTGATACCCGGAACAAATAGAACATCACTCAACTGTAAGGAAATGCTAGAATCCAAGTGAAGAGAGGAGGTCCCAACACCGTTCACATAGTAGCTAGCATCATCACCAATAATGACTTGAACACTAGAATCTCTCTCCACCAAATCAGATAGATGCTCTCTAAATCCGGTGATGTGGCGAGAGGCACCACTATCACTCAACCAAGTTGTTGGCGTTTAAATTCACACCTCTGGAATGCGTATTTGAAACGGACAGCTATGCACAAATAAACTGCTCTTCAAATTAGGAGGGGAAGCTCCCTCTTGCTGATGGTGTTGAAAGAAAGTAAACTAAGAACTAAGTTTCCTATCTTTTGATCAGCTTAGAGCACAAGGTTTATTAAACACAAACGCCGCAACTGAGATTTTCTGTTTTAAGACCTTCAACTATGACTAACTTAAACTAAAGACGTTTCTAACTTCTCAAGTAATAAGCAGAGCAAGAGAAACTAGAAATGAACGAGGTTGATTTCTGACAAAATACTTCAATAAACTCTCTCTCAACAAACATCTACACACTTCAATGCAAGTTGAAATCAAGATCATAAAAGTAGAACATAAATAACGGAAATTTGAGATGTTATATCAAGGCAAAGGAGGCTCATGATTTTATTACTCAAACTTCTGGAACAAAACTCACTTCTAACATGCCTGGAACAAGAGATTGCAGCTAAGAGGCTTGCAATCTTATTCTTACACAATAGAAACAGCAATCACACTAACTCCTTGTTGGCTAAAGAGGCTCAACAATTTGCTATCACAACACAATTGAACAACACTTGAATAACAAATAGAAGGCACAATAGGCTCAGTGTTTTTTTATCACTAGCATGGTTAAAGAAACTAATGAGCTAAGGCTCTTATTTATAGACAAGCAGAGGAGTAGGGAACCCTAAAATCTCCTTGCTTTCACAATCTAGGGCTTGCTCAGCAAACAAACTTTATTACTAAATCTAGAAAGAAGATAACATCAAACACCTAAGAAAGCAGAAAAAGCGGGAAACGCCAACTATTACATTTTATCTTCTTTCTCTTCTCAAAGAATGGATAAGAATCATTTCAAGAATAGAAAGAAAGCGGGAAAGAAAGCTTCTAGAAGAAAGCTGCTTTAAAGCTCAATCACATCCGCTAGAAAATTAGAAACTATGTCCCGGATCGATGCATCTATGCCCTCGATAGAAAAACACCGCTTTTCTAGAATATCTTCAACGTCTGCAACAGATCTCAGGAAATCTTCGACCTCATTGGCCGCTTTCTCAAACTTTGCTGACATCATCGAAGTGTGACTTGGCAGAGTCTTATGTTTTTTTTCTTTCATTCACTTCAGTACAATCTTCTTGTTGTATTTTTCCTTATGCATTTCCCATATCCTTTCACATTCACCCTTTGAGATAATAACGCTTTCAGGCCATGGGGGAATGGAAAAACACTTCTCGATCATATCAAGCTTTAGATTGCAAATCAATCTGCCATCTACTGACTGGATCTCCCTTGTAGCCGGGTTGTAATGCTTGATGCAAGCGATTACAAACTCAAGACTCTGAACTGATATAGGAATAGACGCTGCTGCGAGGAGTCCAGAGTGTCCCAGGTTTCTAATTGAGGTGTTGCCTGCACTCTCCAAAGCGTGTAAATCAAACACCGGCTTGATATGATGCAAGTCTGTCTCAGCCATTTTGATGAAATCATGATAGAGAGTTGATTTGGTCTTGAAAACATTGGGAGTGTACTCCATTTCGGAAAACTTGAAGAACGACCGTAACCTCGCCTAGGTTTAGACAAGTTTTGAGCAACTTCTCTTTTTAGAATGCTGATTTTCTTGCTCCAATGGACAAATTTCTTGAAAAATTTTCTGAGATATGGGTTTTGCTCAGAATTTCGTTGCAAGACAACCCAGATTATCCGTTTTTGAAAATTTTGGATTTCGACTGGGAAAGCAGTAAACCCTAATTTCTTCAATTTTTCACCGAAAAATGTTGGCACCTAGGTTTTGTTCAGAATATGATTAGAAATGGACCCAGCTGATTAGATTTGCAAAATACTGATGGCTGATCGAAAAAGCAGCCAACCCTAGGATTTGAAATTTTCTTGAAAAAGCTGTGATATGGGTTTTCTTCAAAAGACTGATTTGAGAGGACCCAGATGGTTGAAAACTGAATGCACTGAGGATTTCACGACATGCAAATAAAAAGCAGCTGCTGCAACTTGATGAAGTTCTTGAAAATTTCTTCAGAAGAACGAAGTGAAAAGACCCAGATGGCTGAAAATTTGAAAACCTTGGCCTTCTCCTTGAAAAAGTTGAACTTCTGGATGAAAAAGCTTGAAAAAGCAAGGGTTTATGTTGCTGGTCTAAAAAATATGACGAAAAACCAGCAAATATGAATTCTTGAATCATAAAAAATTCTTCAAACTTGCTGCTCCAACTTTCTCCTCTGAATGCTACCTGCAAAAATAATAAAAATTACATGAAAGAGAGGTGTTAAATAGACTTAGGGTTTTGTTTTTGCTTTGCTTTCTTTTGCTTTTATTTTCAAAACCCTTAAATCTCAGCTCATTGAACTTGGATGCCATCTTCCTTCTTGCAATTTTGAAACTTCTTGAAAACTTTGCAAATTTTTCTAAGGCATGAGAAGTTGGGCGCCTTTCTTGGCTAGGGGCGCCCACTTCAAGCAGAGTTAGTCATTTTTCTGATATTTTCAACTTTGCACAATTTTGACCCCCTACTTCGCCTTCGATTTCCGACTTGCAAACTGATCTGACGAGCGAGCTGAAGGATTCATCGCGGAGCCTGACTGATTCTGAAAAGAATGTTCTGGAGGCATCTCTCACTAAAAACCTCATTTCGACCTCCGAATTCATGGGAGCCTTTCTTCTCCAAGGGCGCCCATTTTGTCCAAAGTTAGCCATTTTTATGATCTTCAATTTCTTCATTAACTCCTCTTCTACACATGATCTCATCGAATCTGGTGACTCGGGCGTCGGACTGACTGTCGGTTATGCTCGTTGCGAAGTTGATGAGATATTAGGAGGGGTCCTTTGGGGTAAACTTTGTCAAATAGCTGAGTTTAGACCTTCAAAAGCTTGGGCGCCCCTGGCAAGCTGGGGCGCCCAAACTCACTAGAGTTAGATTATTTTCCATTTTTCCTGTTTGCTTCTGAATCTCAGTCCTCAGCTCTCACCAGACCCTCTGTTCAGTATTTCATAACTAGCGACTACGACCTCCGATCGATGTGCTGAATATCTCGCTGGAAAGCCAGATCAACTATGAAGAAATCATGTTAGAGCCTCATCTATGAATTCATTTGTTTCACCCCTTGAAATCTTGGGCGCCTCTTCTCAACTGGGGCGCCCAAACCTTCAAGACTTAGCCATTTTTAATCTGATTTCATCTTCAAGTTTCAAACCTTCATTTTGTACCCTTGACTTCAATCTGAATTTGCTGGAGGATGACCAGTCAGATGATCTGACGGAGACAGGCATGTCGAAACCGACTGAATACTAAAGAAATTGAGCATATTCTCAAACCCTAACTGCTGAGTTAGGTGCTTGAAAAAGCTGGGCGCCCTTCTTCACCAGGGGCGCCCAAAGTCTCCACACTTAGTCAATTTTTGATATTTTTCATGCTTTTCATTCTGACTTCTGTGTGAAAGCTCTCCGTTCGGCCTCGAATCCCAGATGACTGGATGATCTGTTGACTTCACTGCTGGATTCGTTGCGGAGCTGACAGAGAACTGAGCAACTTTGGTTGGAGGTGTAAACCCTAATTTCATCATTTAGTGCCCTAAAAAGATGGGCGCCTATTCTCTCTTGGGGTGCCCATGGCTGGCAGTGTTAGAAAATTTTCACATTTTTCACTTTCTTCTCCGTTCTTCGTGCTCGCTCACCAACTCGCCTTCTGTTGAATGCTTTGAATGTTGAATCTAAAGCCTGGCAGCTGACTGACCTCTATTGATGACCTCGGAGCTCCCGATAAAACTGATTATTTTGAGATTCTAACTGTACCAGCCTAATATGGACGTATTTTGAGCCAATCAAAATCAATTTGGACCCTGACGGACCAACTTTCTATTTTTAGAAAGTTTTGCCAGTATCCGTTTCCAAAGAAACCCAAAAAAACCCAAAAAAAGTTACTATTTTTAGAAAATTTCTAAAAATAGCAATTTTCCTAAAAAGTAGGGATGAAAAACAGAGATCTGGGTTTTGTAGATTAAGTTGCTCTGAGTGGACCCAAATCGTCAGATTTTGAAAATTTTGCGCTTTAACCCCTCATGCAAGACTTGCACACCCAAATTTTGACCTTTTGACTGATTTAACAAGACTTTTACTCATTTCTTCAAAATGTCTAAGTGTAACAAAAATTTTAATTTTGGGGTACAACATTGGCTCTGTTTGGGGACCATGGCAGATACTTACGGCATAGGAGAACCATAGAATCTCTGGAGTTTTGAGCTAAGACTAGTGCCTTGTCCATTGGTTATCGGAGTCAGCATCATTTCCTAATCACCTATTTGCAAGACTTTCCTTATTCACCTAAAACCGGACTTCCTAGAAATCACCTAATAGTTGGACTTCCCTACTAATCACCTAAAACAAGACTCCTAATCACCTAAAACAAGACAGGACTGTTACGGAAAGGGGAAATACAACATAACGAAAACATCACGGAAAGGGGAAACACATCACGAAAAACAAGAAAAAATATTTACAAAGATTGTTCTTGAGAAAACTTACTCCACCCCCGAAGGGACAAAGTGCTTCAGTGTAATGTCCCCTTTTCAAGCCTGACATTTTCAGTGACCGTTAGCCTTTCCTTGGGAACCCGGAGGCTAGTCGGAAGTTAAAATTAGGGTTTCCTAATTTTGAGGAGGTCGTTGTTCGGAGATGACAGTTTTAATGGCGGATTCCTTCTGGGTTTTCAGAGGGCTTCGCAGTGGTATGTTCGTCTCAGCATTCAGAGCACTTTTTGGAATTTACTATTTTTAGTAAATTCTATTTTTAGCAGCTTCCCAGATGAGTTCTGCTCGGTTGACTTCCTGCTTCAGTGGGTCAGTTGTTTTGCTCAGTTTTGACTTCAGGGCCTTTGCGAAAGGAGAAGTTAAGTCATTTAATTAAAAAAGTCACGTTTTAATTATTATAATTAAACGTTGACCCTTGGCTTAGACTTAATGACTTAATGTTGTGTTTAAAAGGTGGGTCCTTGAGGGTGGCGCCCTCATTGAGAAATGATTTAATATTTACCTAAGTCAAAACAAAGGAGTAAGGGGCGCATATTTCAAAAGATGATATTTAATTAAAATATCAATTCTTAATGCCTTAAAGAGAAAGTACGCCTTCTTGAGGAGATGAAGGTTTTGACCTAAAAACAGATTCTAGGGTTTCGTGAAGTCAAGCAGAAATTATAAAAAGGGAGTCTTGTGCATCATTTGGGTTATCTTGGAAAAATACACCGTTATGCTGCCGGATTGAATCTGGATCACTTCGAGGAATGAAGACCTCCTAGTATTGGGCATCTCTTCTCGTTTGTAAGACAACGACTAGTGATGATTGTTAGTCTAGTTGTGAGTACTTTGGATTTCGTGCATTGTAATCAGCATTCATATGTTTAGGCTCAGATTTGGCATGTTAGAGATTTCTGTTTTCTGTATTTTGCTTTAGCAGATTGGTGTTTACATTCATAAATCAAAAAATACAAAACATTTCATTGTGGGTATTGGATAGTTCTATTCCTTTGGTCTAGGCGCCATTGTGTGACAAGTTGCAGATTTTTCATTGGTGTATCTAATTTTTAAAGTAAAGTCGACCCTGTCAGCTGGGCCGTACCATTCTCAAGATCTCGGGATTTGTGCATTTAATATAAGTGGCATTTCAAGTCTGTTTTGTGTTTCTAGTTTGAGCGCCTCCTTGTTAAAGGTGTTTTGCCTTCAGTATCTAGTCATTTGGATCAGTTTCTAGGGAGATCTGATCTATTTTATAAATCTGTGTTGCTGGTTTATGAAGAAAAATACAGTACTGTTATAACAGCATACAGGGATCTGCACTTTTGCTCTTGGATGGTCGTTGGGAACTCTTAAAGGCTTCACGGAGACATCATTGAAGATTGCTCAGATTGGAAGAGGTTGGATCCGTTTCTTTCATACAAGTTTAAGCTTTATTCTTGGCAATCATTGAATGCTTCAATATTATTGCAATATTCTCAAAGGCTGGTTTGTAACTGGTAGCAAGTAGTTATCTTTCAAATTGTATGCTGGCAGTAGTACTGTCGGTCCTTAGATTCTTGCTCAGTCAGATTGTAATGTTCTCTCTTTCAGCATTTTGATATTGTATGTAATCCATCTCCGCCCTATGGTCGCTACTATCCCATACTGGGTTAGAAAGCACATTCTGGGTGTTGAGAGTCTTTAGCTTTCAGCATTTTCTTACAAGCAGTAGTTTGTTTTCACTCCGTCATATGGTCGCCCCTCACTCCGCATTGGATTGGGTAGCACATACTTGACGTGAGTTCTTTCCTGCAAGTAGAATAGAAGATCCTCTGACCAATGCTCGCCATCATCGGCGCCATTCTGGTTAGAGTTGGTTTCTTGCACGTTTTGGTTTTCTCAGCTAACCTTAACGGGTGCACTGCCTTGTAATCTGTTAATTGAAAAAACAAAAAAAATTGGCTCGGAATATTTCAGTGGTATCAGAGCCACGTATCCTGCCATCCTGTGAAATCAGCTTTCTATGAGTGACAGAGAACAGAGATATTTGGCAAGAGTATACAAGAGAGACACAGTTCAGACACAGTTGTATCAAGCCCCAGAAGGTCAAACAACTTCAGAGATTTTGAGGGCTCATTGGGAGTCTTCACAAGAAACAGAAATGGGGGATAATGAAAGAAGTTCTGGCAACAGAGAGGACAGTGGGAAAGGTATAGACAATTCAGCCAATCTAGGTCAAGGACTTGATAAGAAGATGGATGCTTTGATGGATATGTTCTCTCTCATGTTAGGGAGATTGGGTCCGAACACTCCACAAAACAATACAGTGCATGTCGGAGAGCATAGTGCTAACAACCAGCACAATGGTCATGTTGCCCAACCTTCAGTTAGCAGAACCTACATTTCTGCTAGACCACTCAAACCCACGTTTTTGGCACCAGCAAACCCACATCCTGATCCCGAAGAAAATACTTCATCTTTGGAGAGGCTAAGGATAGGCCGTACGGAATATGACACCCTGCCTGATGAAGTCAAGCTTGACATGTCCTTCAATGATTACATGGAATATAGAAGGAAGGATAAGGGCCAAGGGAGAAACTATGATCAAAGAAGAACCCCAGCACAAGGAGATTGGAATCAAGCTCTCAACAAGGTTACGCTTGCCCATTTTGATGGAAGCGATAATAATTCTGCTCGAGCTTGGTTACAAAAACTAGACAACTATTTGGCACTTAGGCCAATGGCTGAAGAAGAAGCGATTAGATTCGCTACGCTACACCTAGATGGGGTGGCGCATGAGTGGTGGTACCATGGCCTAGTCACCTTAGGTCATGGGTCTATCACTAGCTACGATGAGTTCACCAATAGATTCATTGAGAGGTTCGAGAAGAAGGACCCAGAAGTGCATTTTAGGGAGTTGGCACAGTTGAGACAATATGGCACTGTGGATGCCTACATAGCTGAGTTTCAAAGACTTTCAGTTATGGTCACTGGAATCACAGAGAGAAGATTAGTAATCCTATTCACTGAAGGATTGATGGAGCCAATCAAGGGTTGGATCAAAGCTTTTGATCCACCGTCCCTACAGGAAGCAATGAAAAAAGCTAGAAACATGGAGTGGGCTGCTCCCAAAGCAAAGTTCCATTCCAAACCAGCTTTTCACAAAGGAGACAGAGGGAAGAAGTTTCATCAGAAGCCTCATCATAAGGAGTTTAAACCCCAGAAACCTCCTGGTTCAAGATTGGATCCAGAGACTATCAATGAACTCCGAAGGAAGGGGTTGTGTTTCCGTTGTTGGGAAAAATGGTCCCAAGACCATGTGTGCCCAAAGGGTGCTAAAATTCATCAAATTGAGTTCTATACAGCTGATGAAAGCAATTCTGATTGTTCTGATCAGCAAGCTGATTTTGAGGACAGCGATGAAGAAAATACTCCAGAAGAGTCTGAAGGTGAAAAAGAAAGTGGTGGTACATTGGCTCAACTTTCGAGCTTCCAAAAGAATGAGTCCTTTAAAGTTCGTGGGATGATCAAAGGGCAACGTATTGTTGCTCTAATTGACACTGGTGCAACACATAACTTCATAGACGAAGTTGTGGTGGCAAAGAAAGGATTGCAAACAGAAGACTTTGAAGGGTTCAGAGTTATGGTTGCGGATGGGTTTCACATCTCATGCACCAAGAGGATTCCGAACATGTCAATGCAATTGGGCAATTACGAAGTCAAGGATGACTTCTATGTGGTCAATATTGGAGATACGGATGCTGTCCTTGGCATTCAATGGCTGCGATCTCTTGGAGAGATCTCTCTAAATCTGCAAACTATGGAGTTGAAGTTTCAATCCGATGGAAAGAAGGTGGTGTTGAGAGGAATGTCAAATGGTGGGCCTCGGATTGTGTCGTTCAAGAGGATGGCGAAATTGATGCGTCATGATCAAGTGGAGTGGGCTGCGGAGTGCATGATTCTTCCAGCTAGTCCAGCTGAAACGAAAATAGAGCATCCTCCAGATATTCAGTCTTTACTCACCAAAAAGAGTAAAGTGTTTGCTGATTTACCTCCTGGGCCTCCTCCTGATCGAGGTTCAGAACACATCATAGAGCTCAAGGAAGGAGCTAAACCGGTGATCACAACTCCATACCGGTATCCGAATGTAATGTCCCCTTTCTAAGCTTGACAGTTTCAGTGACCGTTGGCCTTTCGTTGGGAACCCGGAGGCTAGTCGGAAGTTAAAATTAGGGTTTCCTAATTTTGAGGAGGTCATTGTTCGGAGATGTCAGTTTTAATGGCGGATTCCTTCTGGGTTTTCAGAGGGCTTCGCAGTGGTATGATCATTCCGGCATTCTGGGTACTTTTTGGAATTTACTATTTTTAGTAAATTCTATTTTTGGCAGTTTGGCAGATGATGTTCAGCTCGGTTGACTTCCTGTTTCAATGGTCAGATGTTTGGATCAGTTTTGGCTTCAGTGCACCTCCGGAGGGATAAGTTAAGTTATTTCATTAAAGGCACATTTAAATATTATATTTTAATGTTGACCTTGGGCTTAGAAGTAATGACTTAAAGATGTTTTAAAAAGGGGCCATTGAGGGTGGCGCCCTCATTAAATGTTTATTTTAATTATTGCCTAAGTCAAGCAAGATGATGTGGGGCGCACTTTTCAAGATGGGCTTTTAATTAAAATATCATTTATTAATGCTTTGAAGAGAAGGTACGCCTTCTTGAGAAGATGAAAGTTTTGACCTAAAAGCTGTTTCTAGGGTTTCGTGAAGTCAAGCAGAAATTATAAAAAGGGAGTCTTGTGCATCATTTGGATCATCTTGGAAAATACACCGTTATGCTGCCGGATTGAATCTGGATCACTTCGAGGGATGAAGACCTCCTAACCATTGGGCATCTCTTCTCGTTTGTAAGACAACGACTAGTGATGAATTTAGTCTAGTTGTGAATGCATTGTATTCCTTGCATCGTAATCTGCATTAGTATTGTTAGTCTATGATCTTGCATGTTAGAGGTTTCCTAATTTTAGCCATTTAGCTACAGCAGATTCTGTATTTCATTCATATTTCAAAAAAGACAAAATATTTCTTTGTGGGTATTGGCTATTACCCTTCATTTGGTCTAGGCGCCATAGTGTGGCAAGTTGCAGATTTTATATTGGTGTATTTAATTTTTAAAGTAAAATCGCCCCTGTACCTGGGCCGTACCATCTGCAGATCATTGGGATTTGTGCCATTTAATATATGCTGCTCTTTGACTCTGTTTCATGTTCCTAAACTGGGCGCCTTCATTATACTTGTGTTTTGCATTCAATTTTAGATTGTTTGCTTGAGTTTCAAGGGAGTTATGAATTTCCAAGGAATATATATTGCTGTTTTATGAAGAAAAAATACAGTATTGTTATGACAGCAAACAGGGATCTGCATTAGTGCTCTTGGATGGGTGCTGGGAACTCTTAAAGGCTTCACGGGGACATCATTGAAGATTGCACAGATTTAAAGAGGTTGGATCCGTTCCTTTCATGCAAGTTAAGCTTATTCTTGGCAATCATTGAATGCTTCAATATTATTGCAATATTCTTAAAGGCTGATTTGTAATTGGTAGCAAGTAATCCTCTTTCAAATTGTATACTGGCAGTAGTACTGTCGGTCTTAGATTCTTGCTCAGTCAGATTGTAAAGTTCTCTCTTTCAGCATTTTGATATTGTATGTAATCCATATCCGCCCTATGGTCGCTACTTTCCCATCTTGGGTCAGCAAGCACATTCTGGGTGTAGAGTAGATTCAGTATTCAGCATTTCCTTTACGTATGCTTTCAGTCTTAGTTGGAAATTTGTAGAGCTCCGCCCTATGGTAGCTACTTTCCCTTCGGGGTGAGCAAGCACATTCTGGGTGTTGAGTAGTTCCGTTATTCAGCATTTCCTTTCAAGCTTTACTTTCTGTAATCACTCCGTCATATGGTCGCCCCTCACTCCACCTTGGATTGGGTAGCACATACTTGGCGTTGAGTTCCCTTCTGTATCTTAAGTTTACTTCTTGCACGTTTCGGTTTACCCTTCTAACCTTAACGGGTGCATTGGCTTGAATGTTGTAATCTGTTATTTAAAAACGAAAAAATTTGGCTCGGTATATTTCACCGAAGAGGCAAAAGGATGAGATCGAGAAGAATATCCGAGAACTTTTGGAGATGGGTTTCATACGCCCAAGCAAGAGCCCCTTTGCATCTGCAGTGGTTCTTGTGAAAAAGAAAGATGGTACCATGTGCATGTGCGTGGACTATCGTGCTTTGAACCAAAGCACTATCAAGAATAGATACCCCATTCCCAGAATAGATGAGCTCATTGATGAGCTACATGGGGCTAAGTTCTTCTTGAAGATTGATCTGAGGTCGGGTTACCATCAGATACGAATGAGGGGATCAGATGTGGAAAAAACAGCCTTCAGATGTCACTATGGCCATTTTGAATTCTTAGTCATGCCATTTGGGCTGACTAACGCTCCGGCAACCTTTCAGTCTTGCATGAACCGAGTCTTTCAGAAACAGTTACGAAGGTTTGTGCTGATATTTTTTGATGATATTCTGATCTACAGCAAGACTTGGGAAGATCACCTCAAGCACTTGGAGGAAGTGCTTAGTATCATGGAATCTGAGAGTTTGTTCGCAAAGGCTTCCAAATGTGAATTTGGAATGGTGGAGTTATTATACCTTGGCCACATAATCAGTGCTGAGGGAGTAAAGGTGGATCCGGAGAAGATCAAAGCAGTGGTTGATTGGCCACCACCTGAAAGTTTGACTCAGTTGAAAGGTTTTTTGGGCCTTTGTGGTTTCTATCGGAGGTTTGTTAAGGGGTATTCTCAGAATGCGGCTCCCCTTACTGATCTCACCAAAAAGGGAGCCTTTGTTTGGTCAGAAAAGGCTCAAGTTGTTTTTGACAAATTTAAGAAGATCATGAGCTCGTGCCCAGTTTTGGCTATCCCTGATTTCTCCAAGCCATTCGAGCTGCAGTGTGATGCATCGGGTGAAGGAGTTGGTGCTGTCCTGATGCAAGACAAACACCCTATTGTGTTTGAAAGCCGAAAATTAAGGGGTGTGGAAAGGTCATATTCAATTTATGACAAAGAAATGCTTGCCATTATGCATGCATTAGCCAAATTCCGACAGTACTTGGTGGGGAATAAGTTCGTGGTTAAAACAGACCACAATAGCCTCAAGCATTTTATGCACCAGAAGGATTTAAATGAGAGGCAACAGAAATGGGTGAGTAAGCTTCAAGCTTACGACTTTGACATTGAATATGTCAAAGGGAAAAATAATGTCGTGGCCGATGCTCTCTCCAGAAGGCCTCATCTTAGCTCATTGTGTGAGCTTACTGCAGATTGGAGAGACATGTTGCTTGCTGATTATGCCAAAAATCAGTTTGCAACCAGCATTCTGGAAGGTACTTTCCATGATGAAAAGTACCAGGTGGTTGAGGGTTTGATTCAGTATAAGGGAAGAATCTTTCTGGTGGCTGATTCTAAGCTCAAGAAGAAGATTCTTTTGAATTTTCATGACATTCCAGTTGCTGGTCACCAAGGGTTTTTCAAGACCTATAGGCAGGTCCGAGAAAGGTTTTCTTGGAAAGGTTTGAAGAGGGAGGTTCAACGTTACATTCAGGAATGTCCTGTTTGTCAAGCAAATAAAAATGAGCACACATTGCCAGCCGGTTTGCTGCAACCACTTCCAATTCCCAAAAATGGGAAAGCATTTCAATGGATTTCATCACTGGGTTGCCCAAGGCTCAAGGGAAGGATTGCATTAATAGATTAACCAAGTTTGCTCATTTCTTTGCCATTACCAGCACTTTTTCTGCAGCACAAGTTGCAGATTTGTTTTTTCGAGAAGTGTTTAGGCTGCATGGGTTGCCAAAGAATATTGTAAGTGATAGGGACAGCAAGTTCCTAAGTACCTTTGGCAGGAAGTTTTCAGAATGAGTGGTACTGTGCTCACTCCAAGCACGAGTTATCACCCTCAAACTGATGGGCAAACAGAAGTGGTGAACAAGTGGTTGGAAGGCTACTTGAGAAATTATGTGTCCGAACAACAGAAAGCTTGGGTTAAGTGGCTGCATATAGGCGAGTACTGCTACAACTCTACCTTCCATATGTCAATCAAAATGTCTCCTTTCTTGGCACTATATGGGTATGATGCACCTAGTTTTGCAGATTTGGTGTTTGGTGACAGCAAAGCACCATTAGCCAAGGATTTGTTGCAGCATAGTCAAGACATAATGAGATCCTTGAAGGATAATTTGCAGATTGCACAGAATCAGCAGAAGTTGTATGCTGATCAGAGGCGGTAGAGCGTTCTTTTGAGGTTGGGGATATGGTTTATCTCCGTTTACAACCTTATAGACAGTCTACTCTCAAGAAGAGTGGAGCTGAGAAGCTCAAACCTCGCTTCTATGGACCATTTAGGGTCATCAGAAAGGTTGGGGCTGTAGCTTATGAATTAGAGCTACCTTCAGATAGCAGAGTGCATAACGTCTTCCACGTGTCTCGCCTCAAGAAGGCACTTGGACACAATGTAGTTGCTTCTTCACAGTTGCCACCGTTGGATGAAGAAGGACATTTGGTTCTAGTTCCCGAGGAGATACTTGATGTCAGAGAACGTTCCTTGAGGAATAGAACTATCAGAGAATGTTTGGTAAAGTGGAAGAATCTGCCTATGGAGGATGCAACTTGGGAAAGTGATGAAATATTGCAGCATCCTAGTTTGCAATTGCTTGAGGACAAGCAATCTTGGGGAGGGCGGACTGTAATGTCCCCTTTTCAAGCCTGACATTTTCAGTGACCGTTAGCCTTTCCTTGGGAACCCGGAGGCTAGTCGGAAGTTAAAATTAGGGTTTCCTAATTTTGAGGAGGTCATTGTTCGGAGATGACAGTTTTAATGGCGGATTCCTTCTGGGTTTTCAGAGGGCTTCGCAGTGGTATGTTCGTCTCAGCATTCAGAGCACTTTTTGGAATTTACTATTTTTAGTAAATTCTATTTTTAGCAGCTTTCCAGATGAGTTCTGCTCGGTTGACTTCCTGCTTCAGTGGGTCAGTTGTTTTGCTCAGTTTTGACTTCAGGGCCTTTGCGAAAGGAGAAGTTAAGTCATTTAATTAAAAAAGTCACGTTTTAATTATTATAATTAAACGTTGACCCTTGGCTTAGACTTAATGACTTAATGTTGTGTTTAAAAGGTGGGTCCTTGAGGGTGGCGCCCTCATTGAGAAATGATTTAATATTTACCTAAGTCAAAACAAAGGAGTAAGGGGCGCATATTTCAAAAGATGATATTTAATTAAAATATCAATTCTTAATGCCTTAAAGAGAAAGTACGCCTTCTTGAGGAGATGAAGGTTTTGACCTAAAAACAGATTCTAGGGTTTCGTGAAGTCAAGCAGAAATTATAAAAAGGGAGTCTTGTGCATCATTTGGGGGATCTTGGAAAAATACACCGTTATGCTGCCGGATTGAATCTGGATCACTTCGAGGAATGAAGACCTCCTAGTATTGGGCATCTCTTCTCGTTTGTAAGACAACGACTAGTGATGATTGTTAGTCTAGTTGTGAGTACTTTGGATTTCGTGCATTGTAATCAGCATTCATATGTTTAGGCTCAGATTTGGCATGTTAGAGATTTCTGTTTTCTGTATTTTGCTTTAGCAGATTGGTGTTTACATTCATAAATCAAAAAATACAAAACATTTCATTGTGGGTATTGGATAGTTCTATTCCTTTGGTCTAGGCGCCATTGTGTGACAAGTTGCAGATTTTTCATTGGTGTATCTAATTTTTAAAGTAAAGTCGACCCTGTCAGCTGGGCCGTACCATTCTCAAGATCTCGGGATTTGTGCATTTAATATAAGTGGCATTTCAAGTCTGTTTTGTGTTTCTAGTTTGAGCGCCTCCTTGTTAAAGGTGTTTTGCCTTCAGTATCTAGTCATTTGGATCAGTTTCTAGGGAGATCTGATCTATTTTATAAATCTGTGTTGCTGGTTTATGAAGAAAAATACAGTACTGTTATAACAGCATACAGGGATCTGCACTTTTGCTCTTGGATGGTCGTTGGGAACTCTTAAAGGCTTCACGGAGACATCATTGAAGATTGCTCAGATTGGAAGAGGTTGGATCCGTTTCTTTCCTACAAGTTTAAGCTTTATTCTTGGCAATCATTGAATGCTTCAATATTATTGCAATATTCTCAAAGGCTGGTTTGTAACTGGTAGCAAGTAGTTATCTTTCAAATTGTATGCTGGCAGTAGTACTGTCGGTCCTTAGATTCTTGCTCAGTCAGATTGTAATGTTCTCTCTTTCAGCATTTTGATATTGTATGTAATCCATCTCCGCCCTATGGTCGCTACTATCCCATACTGGGTTAGAAAGCACATTCTGGGTGTTGAGAGTCTTTAGCTTTCAGCATTTTCTTACAAGCAGTAGTTTGTTTTCACTCCGTCATATGGTCGCCCCTCACTCCGCATTGGATTGGGTAGCACATACTTGACGTGAGTTCTTTCCTGCAAGTAGAATAGAAGATCCTCTGACCAATGCTCGCCATCATCGGCGCCATTCTGGTTAGAGTTGCTTTCTTGCACGTTTTGGTTTTCTCAGCTAACCTTAACGGGTGCACTGCCTTGTAATCTGTTAATTGAAAAAACAAAAAAAATTGGCTCGGAATATTTCATTCAGGTACTGCCCGCTGTGTGGTAGAGGGAGGAGACTTCCATCCAAGCGCAAGAGAATATAGGTGTTCTCTCCTGTGGGCTCGTGAATCTTAAAAGGTCCCAGCCACAGGGAATCAAATTTATCGTGCATTCCCTTGGGCTCATGTGTCTTATCCCATAAGAGGACTTGATCTCCAACCTCGAAATCTCGTTGGCAAGCTTTCTTGTCAAAAATTTTCTTCACTCGCTCCTGGTGCTGAGTGATTCTATCTACTACCTCCACCCTTTCTTCTTGGAGCTTTGTCATGTACAAGATGCGCTTCTGAATAGGATCTGTAAATTCTCCATCTACTACTGCGGTTGCCAGCTGTAAGGTAGACAACTCCAATGTGATAGGTATCATTGCTTCCGTACCATATAGGAGGATAAAGGGTGAGGTACCAATGGCTCTCTTTGGAGTAATTTTGTCGGCCCAGAGAGCATCATAAGTTTCTTGTGCCAAGTTCGTTGACTAGAATCAACCAACTTGCGAATGATTGTGACAATGTTCTTGTTCGATGATTCAGCTTGTCCATTACCCTGTGGGTAGTAATCTGATGAATGAGATAGTGTAATGCTGTGGTCGAAACAGAACTCCATTAGCTCCTCGGATGAGAAACATGTTGCATTATCTGTCACAATTTTGCGAGGCACTCCGAAGCGTGTGACAATGTTTTCCTTCAAGAACTCACACACGACCTCGGACGTAGCTCGCTTGGTGGGAATGGCTTCAACCCATTTAGTGAAATAATCAATGGCTGTAAGGACAAAAATATGCCCCTTACTGGATCGTGGGTTGATAGGACCAATAAAATCTAAACCCCATTGCTGAAATGGAGCGTCTATAACAACTGGCCTAAGAGGAGCAACTGCCAACTTTGCTTTGCTAACAAACTGTTGACACAACTGACATTTGTGTACCCACTCATATGCATCACGAAACATGGTCGGCCAAAAGAACTGTGCCCGCAAGATTTTAAAAGTTGTCACCTTCGAAGAAAAGTGACCACCGCATGCTTGATTGTGAAAAGCTTCCAGCAAGCGTCGTTGTTGATCTTTGGTAACACACAACAAGAATGTTCCGTCAAGCCCCCGCTTGTACAAAACATTGTTGATGATAACATAATTCTGCGCTTTCAGCTTTAGCATTCTCTTTTGTTGCTTGTTCAAGTGATTCAGACAATCACCGTATGTCAGGTAATACCATATCTCAGTGAACCATTCTCCCGAAGATTCAATCAATAAGACCATTGGAAGAGCTTCCTTCACTTCAGGTTCAATCTCAGGTATACCTTTGGCTTGAAACTTCTTATCTCCATCTTCTGCTATCAACTGACAAAGACCTCTCCCGCGGACAAGTTTGGTTGGTTTGATCTCCAAGTCATACTCTTGCACTTTCGCGACCCAGTTTCCTCTTTTCGAGCCCATCTCTTGTTGAGTTAGCACGCTTTTCACTGCTGGATCTGTGACATAGACAATGGTGTGAGTATTCAAGATATAAAATCTGAAATTCTTTACAGCTCGAACCATTGCATAGGCATTCTTTTCAATCTGAGAGTATCTTGATTCGCTGTCCTTGAAACTACAACTCATGAAAGCTATTGGAGATTCAGTTTCTTCATTTAACTTCTGTGTCAGAATGGCAGACAAAGTATGCTCTGATGCATAGCAATAAAGGATAAATTCCTTTTCAAAATTAGAACGAACTAGCACTGGAGCTCGACTGATAGCTTCTTTTATTGCTGCAAACGCCTTCTTGCCTTCTTCCATCCACTTGAAAACTGTCTTCTTCATCATAGCAGATATATCTTTAGTCAACTTAGAAAAATCTAGTACAAATCTTCGTATGAAATTTACCTTACCGAAGAAAGAATGTACCCCTATTCTGCTTGTTGGAAGAGACAAACTTCTGATAGCTTCAACCCGACTCGGGTCAATTTGAGTTCCCTCTTTGGAGACGATGTGGCCAAGCAACTTGCCTTCCGTCACCGCGAAGATAAGACTTTTTGGGATTCAGTGATATTTTGTGGTATCTGCATCTCTCGAAGACCTTCCCTAGATGCGAAAAATGATCTTCTCGTATCTTCGAGAAAACAGTGAAGTCGTCTAGATAGACAACAATTACTTTATTCTTCAAGTCTCCAAATGCCAAATCCATGGCTCTTTGAAAAGTAGCACCGGCATTGATGAGGCCGAAGGGCATTCTTTCATAGGCAAATGTACCCCACAGGGTTGTGAATGCCGTCTTGAATTGATCATCTTCAGCTACTGCAATTTGATTATAACCAGAAAAGCCATCCAATAAGGACATCTCTGAACCGGTAACCGTCTGCAAGGTGTGCTCCATGATTAGCAAAGGATAATTATCCTTGAGCGATGATTGATTCAAGTTCCTAAAATCTACGCAAATTCTTATTTCTCCGTTCTTCTTGCGCACAGGAACTATATTCGACACCCAGGTGGAATGATGAATCGGAAAGATGATCTTTGCATTCACCATCTTCTAGATCTCCGCGTAGATGGTATCTTGAATCCACGGATTATAGTGTCTTTGCTTTTGCCTGAAGGGCTTCACTTCAGGTTGAAGAGGAATTGTGTGAGACAACTCTCTTGGTGTAAAAACTTTCAAATCTTCATATGACCAGGCAAAGACATCTCGGTGTTGTTTGAACAAAGAGATGAACCTCTCGCTTTCCTCTGCAGTGCAGCATGTACCCAAATTAACAAGCCTAGGCTTGTCAACTGT
The DNA here is from genome assembly GCA_007258455.2 of Sequoia sempervirens. Classification (NCBI taxonomy): domain Eukaryota; kingdom Viridiplantae; phylum Streptophyta; class Pinopsida; order Cupressales; family Cupressaceae; genus Sequoia; species Sequoia sempervirens. The sequence continues at coordinate 47,404 of VDFB02324500.1, read as the reverse complement.
TCCAATATTGATTTGTTGATATTCGGCAGAGGTTCTATCGCTTGAGTTTCTCTGATCTTGTATGTATCTGTCGTGCTTGTCAAAAATATTCTCCAAGGAAACCAAGCCCTTGGGAATTTTGTTTCCTTTCAACTGGATAATGCTGGTATCTGGCTCTTCTGGACTTTCTTTGTCTTCAGCAATCTTTGGCACATCGGAGGCTTCTGTTACTGCTTCTCTATGAGTAAATGAACTGCCCTCAAAGAACAATTCTTTGAAATTATCTCCCATAACAAGAAACTCCTTGATGTGATCATCGTCGTTAAAGACCTGCCAATTATCACAGTTGTCAGGTATAGCTGGCCTGTATATTAACTCAATGGCAAATGCATTCTGACGGAAATCAGAATGTGGCATGAAAAGTGAAGTTGATACTGCAAGGGCATCTGCTCTGTTGTTTTCTAGACGTGGAATGTACTTGATATCAAATGCTTCGAACCAATCTATTGCATTCCATACCCTATTTCTATAGTGTTGAAGACGGTCTGCTCTCACTTTGAATTGATCTCTAACTTCTTTACAACAAGCTCTGCATCACCTTCAACCCTAAGATGTTTGATAACCCATGTCCTTTGCATTTTTGAGACCTAGTAAAAGCGCCTCATATTCCGCCGTGTTGTTCGTACATTCAAATTGCAAGCGGTATGCAAAAGGATACAACTTTCCTTCAGGAGAACTTATCACAACTCCCGCTCCTGAACCAGCAGTGGAACAACTACCATCGAACCGCAAAGTCCACAGTTTAGGATCTTCTGCTGATTTGTCTACGGTACACGCGATCTCTTGACTTTCTTCAGGAATCTCTGATAGCATAGCATAAGTACCAAGACCCGTTTCTTGATATAGAACTTGAGCTTGAGGATCTTGAGACTTCACGACCGCAAATCGAGACTTAGGTTCTGGTTCCAGCTTGAAAGTTCCATTCTTTAATGAAATGTTCGCAGAAGACCAATCCATTTGAATCTCTCCACCAAGGTCCTTGCAAAAGCTTTTGCTTAATAGCTCGCTGGAATGTCAGCTACTAGGATGGTCATCATGATTTTCTTTTCCGGGCAGGCCACCAACCTTACTTGAGCATCTTTTAACTGTCTGACTAACGTCACTGACTTAGACTCCAGTGAATAACATTTTTCCCTCATCTTGGTGCACAAAAGTCCTAGAGCGTTCATCACTTGTAGAGGCATGACGTTGTCTGAAGCTCCGGAATCAATGATACAATTGCTCAATTTGAAACCCCCTAAATACAGAGAAATATAGAAGGGTTTAGGCTTGTCTTCTGCCGGAACGAATGATTTGAGCAATGTGGGCTGCTTGATAGGTCCTTTCTTCACAAATTTGAGAAGTCGGTCCACTTGCTCTGGATGATCTTGGAGATACTCTAACTGAGAAATCTGCACCTTGTTCTTCATCAAGGAATCTACAATATCAAAATTTGCTGAGGATGAGTCTTCAGCAACTGCTTTCACATTCTCTTGAGAAGACTCAACATTTGAAGTAGAAGCTACTTCTTTTCCTTTTTCTGTCTTTTGGTACTTTCAGTCTCTCTTCTTCTTCTTCTCTCTGTGCCCTCAGATGTTGAGCTCTCGTGAACACAGGACTCGTATGATTCTCAGGATTTACTGCAAGAGAGTACTGACGAATATCTTCTTCTTGATCTACAAAATCGGGTTCACTTTCAAAGTAGCCCGTTGCGGAGTCGCCATCGAAGTTGTCCGATTGAGGTAAGACAACATTCGAACTTGGAGTTGGAACGAAACTTGGTGCAGGTGCAGCTTCGACATATCCCATTATCTCGTTCATTCTGACATTTTCGAGGCAAGAGGCGCCGGTATGTTCAGTGGAATCATGAAAAGAGAAAAACACAGCATTTTGTGCATTGTCAGCCGCTTGCCTTGGTGGAGGTGGCCCTCGTGGCCTGTAATTGTTGTAAGGCTGAAAGTTATTTCTCCTCGGCTGGTACGGCTGCTAAGGTTGATAAGGCTGTTGTGGTGCTTGATACGATTGTGGCGCAGGCAAAGCAGGTGGTGGTATAACTTGAGCAAGAGGCGTAGGCTGGAGTGGCAATTGCCTCTTGAGAATAGTTACTTCATTAGCAACCCTTTGAAGTAATGGATTAGCAGAACTCTGAACCAAAGGCCTAATAGCATCTCCTTTGATCTTTCCTGAAGTGATCATGTTGTCTTCAATTTCTATGGCACCTTGTTCTGCATCTTCCAGTTCTGTCTCGTTGGCCGATCTCAAGATAAAGACTATCTCTGATGGAAGTGCGTTGACAAAACTGCTCAACAGGATCTCAGGCGATGGATTGAGTGTGTATGAGAGACGAGTGACCAGGCGGTTAAACCTTGCCACGAACTCCCTCATTGGTTCATTGTCCTTCTTCTTTGAATTTGAGAGCTGAGCGAATAACTGGTGGCTATCTTCAGCTGGCTTGAACCTTGCAAGAAACTTCTCGGTCATAATATTCCAGTTGGTTACACAACCCGGCTCCAAGTGATTGAACCTCGGTCTTATGTTTTTTTTCTTTCATTCACTTCAGTACAATCTTCTTGTTGTATTTTTCCTTATGCATTTCCCATATCCTTTCACATTCACCCTTTGAGATAATAACGCTTTCAGGCCATGGGGGAATGGAAAAACACTTCTCGATCATATCAGGCTTTAGATTGCAAATCAATCTGCCATCTACTGACTGGATCTCCCTTGTAGCCGGGTTGTAATGCTTGATGCAAGCGATTACAAACTCAAGACTCTGAACTGATATAGGAATAGACGCTGCTGCGAGGAGTCCAGAGTGTCCCAGGTTTCTAATTGAGGTGTTGCCTGCACTCTCCAAAGCGTGTAAATCAAACACCGGCTTGATATGATGCAAGTCTGTCTCAGCCGTTTTGATGAAATCATGATAGAGAGTTGAATTCAGTCTTGAAAACATTGGGAGTGTACTCCATTTCGGAAAACTTGAAGAATGACTGTAAACTCGCCTAGGTTCAGACAAGTTTTGAGCAACTTCTCTTTTTAGAATGCTGATTTTCTTGCTCCAATGGACAAATTTTTTGAAAAATTTTCTGAGATATGGTTTTCGAATTTCATTGCAAGACAACCCAGATCGTCGTTTTTGAAAATTTTGGATTTCTACTGAAAAAGCAGCAAACCCTAATTTCTTCAATTTTTCACCAAAAAATTGGCACTGGGTTTTGTTCGAATATGATTAGAAATGGACCATTGATTAGATTTGCAAAACTGATGGCTGATCGAAAAAGCAGCCAACCCTAGGATTTGAAATTTTCTTGAAAAAGTGATATGGGTTTTCTTCGCAAGACTGATTTGAGAGGACCCAGATGGTTGAAAACTGAATGCACTGAGGATTTCACTGACATTCAAATAAAAAACAGCTGCTGCAACTTGATGAAGTTCTTGAAAATTTCTTCAGAAGAACGAAGTGAAAAGACCCAGATGGCTGAAAATTTGAAAACCTTGGCCTTCTCCTTGAAAAAAGTTGAACTTCTGGATGAAAAAGCTTGAAAAAGCAAGGGTTTATGTTGCTGGTCTGAAAAATATGATGAATAACCAGCAAATATGAATTCTTGAATCATAAAAATTCTTCAAACTTGCTGCTCCAACTTTCTCCTCTGAATGCTACCTGCAAAAATAATAAAAATTACATGAAAGAGAGGTGTTAAATAGACTTAGAGTTTTGTTTTTGCTTTGCTTTCTTTTGCTTTTATTTTCAAAACCCTTAAATCTCAGCTCATTGAACTTGGACGCCATCTTCCTTCCTGCAATTTTGAAACTTCTTGAAAACTTTGCAAATTTTTCTAAGGCATGAGAAGTTGGGTGCCTTTCTTGGCTAGGGGCGCCCACTTCAAGCAGAGTTAGTCATTTTTCTGATATTTTCAACTTTGCACAACTTTGACCCCCTACTTCACCTTCGATTTTCGGCTTGCAGACTGATTTGACGAGCGAGCTCAAGGATTCATCGCGGAGCCTGACTAATTCTGAAAAGAATGTTCTGGAGGCGTCTCTGGCTAAAAACCTCATTTCGACCTCCGAATTCATGGGAGCCTTTCTTCTCCAGGGGCGCCCATTTTGTCCAAAGTTAGCCATTTTTATGTTCTTCAATTTCTTCATTAACTCCTCTTCTACAAATGATCTCGTCGAATCTGGTGACTAAGGCGTCGGACTGACTGCCGGTTATGCTCGTTGCGAAGCTGACGAGATATTAGGAGGGGTCCTCTGGGGTAAACTTTGTCAAATAGCTGAGTTTAGACCTTCAAAAGCTTGGGCGCCCCTAGCAAGCTGGGGTGCCCAAACTCACCAGAGTTAGATTATTTTCCATTTTTCCTGTTTGCTTCTGAATCTCAGTCCTCAGCTCTCACCAGACCCTCTGTTCAGTACTTCATATCTAGCGACTGCGACCTCCGATCGATGTGCTGAATATCTCGCTGGAAAGCCAGATCAACTGTGAAGAAATCATGTTAGAGCCTCATCTATGAATTCATCTGTTTCACCCCTTGAAATCTTGGGCGCCTCTTCTCTCCTGGGGTGCCCAAACCTTCCAGACTTAGCCATTTTTAATCTGATTTCATCTTCAAGTTTCAAACCTTCATTCTGTACCCTTGACTTCGATCTGAATTTGCTGGATGACTAGTCAGTTGATTTGACGGAGACAGGCGTGTCGAAGCCGGCTGAATACTAAAGAAATTGAGCATATTCTCAAACCCTAACTGCTGAGTTAGGTGCTTGAAAAAGCTGGGCGCCCTTCTTCACCAAGGGCGCCCAAAGTCTCCACACTTAGTCAATTTTTGATATTTTTCATGTTTTTCATTCTAACTTCTGTGTGAAAGCTCTCCGTTCGGCCTCGAATCCCGGATGACTGGATGATCTATTGACTTCACTGCTGGATTCGTTGCGGAGCTGACAAAGAACTGAGCAACTTTGGTTGGAGGTGTAAACCCTAATTTCATCATTTAGTGCCCTAAAAAGATGGGCACCTATTCTCTCTTGGGGGGCCCATGGCTAGCAGTGTTAGAAAATTTTCACATTTTTCACTTTCTTCTCTGTTCTTCGTGCTCGCTCACCAACTCGCCTTCTGTTGAATGCTTTGAATGTTGAATCTGAAGCCTGGCAGCTAACTGACCTCTATTGATGACCTCAGAGCTCCTGATATGCTTCTGAAAAAGCAGAATAGACCCACTAGGGAAAAACTGATTATTTTGAGATTCTGACTATACCAGCCTAATATGGACGTATTTTGAGCCAATCAAAATCAGTTTGGACCCTGAAGAACCAACTTTCTATTTTTAGAAAGTTTTGCCAGTATCCGTTTCCAAAGAAACCCAAAAAACCCAGAAAAAGTTACTATTTTTAGAAAATTTTAGAAATAGCAATTTTCCTAAAAAGTAGGGATGAAAAACTGAGATCTGGGTTTTGTAGATTAAGCTGCTCTGAGCAGACCCAGATCGTCAGATTTTGAAAATTTTGCGCTTTAACCCCTCATGCAAGACTTGCACACCCAAATTTTGACCTTTTGACTGATTTAACAAGACTTTTACTCATTTCTTAAAAATGTCTAAGTGTAACAAAAATTTTAATTTTGGGGTACAACACAAGTATTGATGTCGGTAGGCACATTGCTTGACAAAGTAGAATAGAATAGAAATTCACTTGAATCCTTCTGCAGAGAGATCTCACCCACATCTACAATTGAAACCTGCTGCTTAGGTCTGGTTGGGCAATCCTTTGGATAGTAACCAAACTTGTCACGTCTAAAACATTGAACGCGAGATAGGTCCTTCTTCTTAAATGCAGGGGCACCATCTGACCCTTTATCTCTATTCCTCTTGAAGTACCCTTTCTTCCCTTCTTCTCCTTTCTTCTTCAAGGATTGAGCGGCAAGAACATAAATATCTTCATTTGTAGAGCTTTGACCAATGCCTCTCATAACCAACCTTGATTCTTCTTGAATACAATCTACTCTCAACCGATCAAACTTAGGAAGTTTCGATCTCGCACTGATTCCTTGAATGTATGACTCCCAAGATGGAGGAAGGCCATTAAGAGCCAACATGGTCAAATCCTTGTTATCAACAATATGCCCAATGGTAGAGAGTTGATCTCTCAACTCGGAAATCTTCATGAAATATGAGATGACGGATTCTCCTTTCGCCATTTTGATATGATGAAGTTGTTGCTTTAATGCAAGAGCTTGGCTTGTGTTGTTGATCTCATACATCTCCTCTAAAGTCTTGAACACATCTCTTGTTTTCTTCAACTTGGAGATGATTGGCACAATGTGATCTTTCACGGAATCAACCAACATCTTTTTCGCCTTAGTGCCATTTTTCTTCCATTGTGGCTTCTCATTCTCATCAGTAGGTTCGGGAACTTCACCCTCCACGAACTCAACTAACTCATTTTCTTCCAAGGCGAGCATGACTCTAAACTTCCAAGATGTGAAGTTTGAAGCACCCTCAAGTCTATCTTCGATCTTCAACCCGTTCACCATCTTGACAATAAGATCGATGCAACTAGGATGAGAATAAGAATGGATGATAGCGCTGCTTGAATAAATCTGATCACGATCTTTCTTATACCCGCTCTGATACCATGTTAGTTTTTATGATCAGATTAGATAGACAAAATTTAATTTAAAATCAGACACAATAACACAGCATATACCCTGGGAAAACCCTCCACTTGAGGGAGAAAAACCCAGCAACAATATAGCACTTATACATTGAATATCAACAAATGTCTCCTTTACAAAGAGGCCGATATGAAGGCCAAGAAAGAGCACCACAATCTGATGCTAACACAGCAATATTATAATGCTCCTAGATGATACACTCAGCCTTCCATCTATATATCGATCTGCACTATATGAACTTCTTATTCGCACTTGTGAATATCGAACTATGATGAACAATAAATTGAATGGAAATGACCTTGTATAAATACAAAGTAAGAGAGAGGTCGCACCTCTTCATGTACAAGGTCGGCCACATATGGAAAATACAATTACAAATAAATGATGCGAAATACAAGGAAGGTCGGCCCAATTAGAATTTACATTGTTACCAAGTGAAGTGCCTCTTCACTTTTAATTATCTCAATAAAATAAATAGCCGATAGGCTATATGCAATTTTATGTCTTGACTCGAGGCTGGAAGGATGAGCCCGAAGCTGCTATAACATCAACACTTTTGAGCCCGTTCAAGTTGCATTGGACTTAGATTTCAGAGCTCTTCGACATGGTGCAGAATTCTGGAGCAATTGAGACACTTCAATTTCCACTGAAAAGTATCCCCTAGATCACAAAATTGGAAAGATAAAATATTTTGGGTTTATTTTTATTCAAAATTGGAAAGAGGACAGTTGGGATATAAAATAACTATATAGAGATGAAAACAGATCTTACATCCAATTTGAATTCATTTTGCAGAGATCCTAGAATAAAGGATGTAAGTACCATAAGGAAAACCCTATCAATTCAGAAATTGATGTTTTAAATTGTATCGTCCTGGTTTAGAAGCGAGATGCAAGAATTTATCAGCTTCTTCTAACATAAAACTAAAGGTGCAAACAATCTTGAAATATCTGCCAGAATATTTGAAAAGTCAGAGCCTTTTGCAAGTACAAAGTCTCAGGATGACTAGTGCTTCACCATGGCCTGGTAATCAAATCAAGACTGCATAAGTATAGTTTGGTATATAACATATTTTTATGCAGTTTGTGGGAGAGAGGAGTTGATCATGTCTTGTAGAAGTGTAATTCTTCCAGGGATTTTTCAACATGGTTAGATCCATATTTAACTATGGATTCATCAACCCCCCTTTCTTGGCAAGTCCCTCTTGGTACACCTGGATGATTAGGAATATTTGCAAAACTCCAAGGTATACAATTTGACTACTTGCCATTGATTTCTTATAGAAGACATGAGGTAAAGCTACTTTTTATGAGGTCACTTCTTCATAAGCTTAAGGGAGTTGAGAAATTTCACACAGAACTTGCCTATACTTGTCAAAGCTAAGCCTCTTCAGGCACAAGACTCAGATCTTGAAATTTCTAGCTTTTATAGCTCAAATCTTTGTCATGTCCCCAAAATCATACATATTATTAGGCACTCAATATCATTATAATTATAATTATCAATGATAATATTATAAATATTGATAATTATAATATTTATACATAACGTTATAAATATTAAAACTATAGTTGTCGGGAAACTCCATTTTGGGAACATAGACAATGTACCAGTCCCCGTACCCAAAATTTTCGGTGAATCATTTACATATAAAATAGTCGTCTCCTTATTCATTTAACTCACGTACCCTAATTTGATTGGCGTCCCCGTCCCCGTACCAGTACCAGTACCCTGCGTCTCCTGGCAACTATGAATTATTTAAAACATAAATACTAACAATTTGAATATGATAATCATTATGATATAATAGATATTAAAAATATATAAAATTAGTATAAAACACAAACATGAAATAATACTATAGTTATTGAATATAAAATTATAAAATTACAAATATTAAAGGATTATGATTATGACCATTATAATATTTTAATATAAAATTTTAATAAGGGGGACATTGCATTATTCCTATGATAATTATCCTGATGTTCGAGATTCTTGCCAATACCATTCATATTACTATTGTGGTTATATCTTGTTAAAAGAATCGCAGCTTATTTCTGAGTATCGAGTGAATAGGGGCACACTTATTCGGAGATATATAATTGCTAAACCCAGGAGCTTGAAGTCGAGATCATTAGAGGGGCCAATATCATTAATCCTGGAGATTAAACGGAAGAATGTCAGGAACCAACAGTCAATGCTGGCCGTATATTTGCCAATATTTGTCTATCGAAACCTTCTCCTAGAGCGGTCATCCTGTTTAGATCGTGGAATAACCAAGGTAGCAATTTTTAAAAGGTAGCAATTAATATAAGCTGCAACTACATTTTCAAAAGGCAGCGATCAGATATAGAGGAAAAAAGTAACAAGGTGATGGTCTCTAGCAAAGAAATTAATGTTAAACAATAATTAACAATTGATAAAAATAGTGATTACAATGGGTAAATAATTATAAAAGACATGACCATTCGAAATGGCCACCTCAAACAAAGGGACATGTCTCTTGTGGTTGAGACATGAAGTATTTAAATGGAAACATGGAAGGAGGGAAGGGCATTGAAGAAGAATTAGGCTATTAATACATTCCTAATCGCAGATCTGGGTGCTCTTAGAGAGCCTCTCGATCATCAACAAAGGCTGCATAATAAGAGCAAGACATCAAACACACAGCCGGGGTGTAAATCGCATAAGGAAAAAGATCAACAACAGAAACAGCGATTAAGATAGGCGCCCAATTTCTCATTTCTCATATGCATGAATCTGAATAGAAAAATCAGACACAACGAATATATATTGTAATGCCTATTTTCCATCGTTAAACCATTCATCATTACAAACCGTATATCAGAACTTATATCAGTTAATTGTTCATTCCTATCAGCCTATCATCAAATTTTATTAGTCTAATAATCAAACGATAGCCTTGAAGTGTGCTTGAAGTTTATTATTGGTTCTAAGCATATTGGGATATCTTGATTTAGAGGACTAAAAGCAAAATATAAGTGAAACCCATAAAGGGACATTACAATCTTGGCCTCTTCAGGTACAAGACTTACATCTTGAAATTTCTAGCTTTTACAGGGTGATAATTTCCATGTAATCCTATTGCCAAGCTGATGAAACTATCATGTTCTTTGCTATATAAAATGTATTTCTTCAAATTAAAAATTATATTGCAACATTACTCCAGTATGTTGATCTATTAATGTTTTCAAATTCTCTAGAGATCAATGAATGTGCACATGTATCTATATGTTATGATTTTAGGTAAACTGACCTATATAGGATCAGAAAACAAACACTTTACAGAAAAACATGAACTATATGTGCGTTTTGAGGGAATAGGAATAACTGTCTGTAAAGTGATTGGACCTCCTTGGCAGTCATGCCTTTGCAAGTGAGAGGTTGAGCATGCAACAGCAACAGTCTTACATAAGAGGCACTTGTGAATGTGACAATGGCTCTTGTGCATGTGTCACCAGCATTCCTGCCATACATAGATCCACCAAATGGCAACCATACCTGAATACAAAGGCACAATCCAAAATGGCTGAGACACAATGTCTCTCCCACTTCTCAAAAGTGAGGGATTCCTTAGAAAACAAAATAACACCCATAACACATGTAAGTAATAGGCAAAGCCCAATTGTAAAGGATAATAACAGGAAGTGGGGATGATGATGAGGACCATAATGTGCAGAGTAAGTCCATTCAGCAGGCAAAAGGTATCGGGACTGATTCGAGTAAAGGCAAAGAGAGGGATGAAGAGGAGGACCACAATGTGCAGAGAAAGTCCATTCAACAGGCAAAAGGTATCGGGACTGGTTTGAGAAAAGGTAAAGAGAAGGTGTCAGATGTGGCTTTGAAGTACGTGGGCAATAAGTCGGGAAAGGTCACTTATGGCACAGGTAACATCCATCCCCTTTCTGAAGATTTCTCCTATCTTCATGAAGAAAGTGTGGATATGCTTGATGTTTTAGGAATGGCAAGTGAAAGGGTTACCTGCAATTTCAGGCTTATTAAATGGTTCATGCTTGAACTCAATAAAGTCAATGTTAATATCAAAGGCCTAAAAGAGAAATTTGCAGATGAAATTTGCAAATGAAATTAAGGGAAATTCATCTTTTGAGTTGAATAAGTTAAAAGAAAGGTTAATAGAACTGGAAATTTCTATCATGGATCTCAAGAGGAACTTTGAGGAATGCCTTCAAGGTGTGGAGAAGAAGGTTCATGAATTAGACACTAATATTCAAAACCTTTTAAAAATTAGTCACTGTTCAATTAAGAACAGTGCAGACACCCTTAAAGTTCTCATGGAGAAACCTAAAGAGCTGCATGAGGAGTAGATGAATGTTGGGTGTCAGGGTGGTAGCAATCTGAAAGAGCCACCAGTTAAAGGAAAAGGAAAAAAGGTTGTGACAGAAGAAGAAAAGGGTCCAAGTGCTAGGACCTGGGGTAGTAAGAAAAGACCTTTGAGGAAGAGAAGAATGAACTGTTGTCCATGGTCAACATTCACTATAATCAGGAAGTGGAGGTGGAAAACACCCTGCAAAACATGAAATAGGCCCTCTTTGTTTGTGAATAGCTTTTGTTTTGCTTGTCTATTGTTTTGCTATTGTTTTGCAGTTGGTTGGCTACTGCTAGTCTGTTTTATCTTTAGTTTCAACAAAGTTTTGTTGTAAAGGGTTTTGGGTCCCTTCAAAACCTGTTTTTCCCCCTTTAATCAAAATAGGAAGTCATTGGGAAGTGATTCTTTTTTTTTTTTGATGAAATAAATCCATATTTGTTAATGAAGGAAAATAGATACAGCCTATCCTCAAAAAAAGCAGATAAAATGGCATCATGTCCCAAAGATGAAAAACAAGCAAAGTTGGGAAACAAAGTATCATGTGGCCCCAAAAGTGAAACAACCACAACAACAGAATGTAATGTCCCCATTTTGCGAGCATCAGAGTTCGTAAGGATTAGCCTATCATTTGACCCTCGTAGGCTAACAGTTATGGATAGAGGGTCTTCTGTGGCAGTTACTGGTGATTTTGAGACATTACTCTTCAGCTGGATTCGGGTTTTGGCCTTTGCACAGGGTATTTGACTCAAATTGGCACACTTACTATTTATAGTAAGTTACTATTTTGGGAGAGTCAAGGTTCCTATTAATAGAAAGACACCTGAGCAAAGCATATTGGCAGTGTCGACCTTGATTGGGCCTTTGCAGTTGTTTCTAGACTCAGTTTCGCATACTTACTATTTATAGTAAGTCACTATTCAGGGTTTCTATTTTTAGACAGGCATCCAATCACATAGAGAACAGGGAGAGTCGACTCCTAGCTCAAACGGCTTAGCAATCAGACAAGTACATCAAGAGATATTAAAGTTTAAGTGACTTAAATGATTTATTTAATATTTTAATATTATTATAAAGTCACTTTAATATAATAAAGTGCGTTAAGTGAATAATTTAATGTGGGAATAAATCTTTTATCCCACATTGGCCAGGAAGGTGTTTGAGCTCTTTTAAGGAAAGAATAAAAGGAGAGGCAAGAGCTCATTCTCAGCATCCAGTTGATGAATATTGTTTTGATTAATTTTTATTGTGGAGCCTAGGGCTTTCACAATTTTCTTCTTTGATCATAGGAAACGAAAACTTCCTATTGATAGCATAACTGAGGGAGTGAAATATCTCTTGAAGGGTTGCAAATTAAGGAGAGGATAATTCAGTCCTTTCATTTGTGCTTAAAGGCGAAGATTTTATCCAGGGTTTGAGGATCAGATCAGAATTTTGGTTAGTTGCTACAGTGGCATGAACAGTGATTTGCTACAGTACCCGCTACAATGCACGTGAATCTTTTTGTGCTTAAAGATTGAAGAAAAAATCAGAAGTAATGCATTGCTGCTACAGTGACGTGAACAGTACGCACGCAACAGTACCCGCGTTTGACCTTGAGGAGTTGGATTTGAAGGGACAATTTATGGTAGCTTTTTCCATATTATCTGTTGGAGATAAAATTGTCATTTACCTTGCAGCTGGGCGCAACTCTCTCATGCGATTTCTTCAAGGGAGCAAATATAAATTCAAATAAAATATTTGCCAAGACTTTGGGGTTGAGACGATGCTGTTGGAGTGGATTGCAAGCTGATTCACATTGACATTCATCAGATTTTAAGGGAATATATCAGATGCAGGGGCGGCATTCATAGAGGGCACAAATTCATCAAATATTGGGAAGTCTTCAACAGCATCAAGGCTGCTGCATTTGTTTCAGGCATATCTATCCGTGATCAGGTTCTCGCATGCATTCCTTAGTGTTTGATTTGCTGTCTTACACAGCAAATTATTTTGTAGTCATGTAATTGCATTCAATGTAGTAGCTGTTTCAGGACAACAAGTGCATAATCATTTTTTGGCATTGCTTAGTTTGGCCTAAGGGAAGAACAACATTGGTATTACTTGTAATCTTTCATATCAGATTTGTATCAGCATTGTAAGGAGATATTACATCAATGAAGGAAGGGATATGTTGCATAACAAACGTTTGATGTAATGCCTATGATTAACATTGTTCTTGATAGCATAATCAGTTGTATGCCAAGTGTTTGTAAAAATGTATCTTGGCTGTAGGTGCATTCTTTAGATGTAGAAATCATATATGTGCATTGGAGTAGATTGAAAAGAAGTCATATATGCATTTAGATTATAGTTTAAACATTGTAGTGCTGTCTCATAAACATTGGAAGCATTTGATCATTACTTTTCAAGCATATAATCAGATTGAAACCACAGACCAGCTAGCTAAAAGTTTACATCAGAAGTGTTTGACTAAATTCATTGAGCTTCTAATCAGCCTTTTTGAGTCAGCTCAGGCTAGGCTCATCACACAGAAACAATTGCCTACAACATTACAAATGTATGCAGCTAAAGATATAAAACCAATGTTGGGAGGGGGCTCCTAGCCATTAGGGTTACCTTACCCTTCATCATGCAAGTCCTGCCATCATCCATAGGCTCCCAACCAGTGAGAGCAATGTCCTCTCCCTCCTCAGGGCCTTCTTATGATTACAAATTCTAATCTAAAGCTACAAACTCCTTGGTGGAAAAATGGTGAGAGCCAAGTGAGGAAACTTGTCCTAGCCACTTGGAGGGGCGGGGGTAGGGTGAGTCCCCTCTAGTAACCAACAATCAAAGACCATCCAAATGGTTTCCTGGCTAGCAAAGGACAAGACCCTCTTTGGTGACTTTGAAAGTGGTGGGGGGATCTGTCGTGAAGGGAAGAAAGTGAGACCCTAGAAACAATGCAAAAGCCTTAATGATCAAGTAGAATCTAAAGGACTTACACTTTCTAGGCCATTTCGTTGGCCTAAACTTGAATCTACATGAGCACATTAGAAACCACCAATGACTTGAACTAAGTAGCGAAATTGTAATCTACAACAATGGTAGAAAAATAATGCAGCATTTCTATCTTTCAAAATACAAAATAGAATATCCAATCTAAAAGCACGCAATAGTTGGGAAAATTCAAGTGGAAATTTGATCCCATTTCCAACGAAATGGCTTGAAAAGATCATGAATCCATTGCTAGACTGATTGTGCACAAGTGCAAAATCAAAATAGATGCTTAATAGTTTCAAGTTGCCCACAAAATGGGCATATGGGGTTAGAAACACCAATATGTAGTTGATTTCAAATAGGAAGACCTTGGTAAAGCAAACACCAACCAAAGTGCACAATCTTGGGCTACACAACTACTTTCCAAATCGTTTGAAAGTGTTTGTCCCAAATAAAAGATGGGGACTAAAGGGACCATCTAGAATTCAATTTTAATAGGAATAGGAGAGATCATAATGGAATGAAAACCAAGGCCATTTCAAGAAATTCTCCCATATGAAGAACCAAAACAAACTAAATTCCAAAGAAAAAATTTCTAGGCTTTGTTACCATCACAAGCCCTAACAATCCACTTAGCAAAGTGCAATTCCCTGCCTATTCACATCAATGAGCTAGAGTCTTTTGGAAGACAACAAAAATCCCTAGCCACTTTATGAAAGCCTTTGTTGTTGTCTTAATAGGCCCACGGGAAATCTTGTAGAAACTTTTCAAGCTTGTAGTATGAAGATTTAGAAGGCACCCAATAGGAGTAATAAACACACATGGCTACAAGCACTTTGAAGCATATCTAAAATTCAACAACAAAAAAATGTGGCTTACTAATCTAATACACCAATTTCTCTCCATTATGTCAATAACATACTATAATAGAATAGATTGGCAACCCTCCAAAGCAAAGGGGATCCCCAAGAATATAAAAATATCTCCATGATTGATATGTTTCCATGTATGAAGCCAAGCTAGTGAAGGAAAGAAAGATTGTTTGCAATACTAGGTTTTACCCCATTAAATGTTGGAGCCAAAAGCCAAGATGGCAGAGCAAGATTGTTTGTAATACTAGGTTTTACTCCATTGACTATAGGAGCTAGAATCCAAGCTAGCAAAGGAGGGAAAGATTGTCTATAATATTGGATTTTACTCCTTTAAATGTTGAACCCAAATGCCAAGAAGAAAGTATCAAAATACTTGAAAGCTTGCTTAATATTATCTTCATCCTCAAACAAAGTGATGAATGACTCATCAAATAAATGATCTGATAAGTTGATGAATTGTTGCCAAGGAGGGAGATCCCTTTAACTTGTCTCTACAAAATGGCATTGGCAAGATGATAATAGCCAAAGCATTCAATGGCCAACATATAAAGTGAAGGCTCAAGAAGGCACCCTTGATGAATAGATCTAACGAGCCTAAATTGGCTCAAATTGGATGTCGTTTACCATTAAACAAATGGAAGCATGTCATGTCCCCTTTTCAAAATTAAAATATTTGGGAGACCCAAAGCCTATATCTTATTTCTCATAAGCTAAGGGATAAAAGGGAAATAATTTAATAATAATATTTTAAGTTGTCATGATAACTTTACTTTTATAACATCGTAAAAGGATGACTTGTGTATTATTATTATTTTATTAATGTGGGCCTAATGTAATATTTTATTTAAAAGTGTTTTTAAACACCTTCGGAGGGAAATGTTAGCGAAGAAAAGGAAACTCAAATTAAAAGGGTGAATATAAAGGGAAGAGTTGAGCACAAAAGAGGTTATCCATTGTTATTTGATATCCAACCCTTTTCTCTGAGATTGAACACTATTGTTCATCTTTTTGCCAAAGAATGAAAGCCATCTTGGTGTAGGGAATTTCGAAGATGAAAATCCGATTTTCATTTGGGATTGGAAGACGAAAACCCTCTTCTCCTTTGAGGTGATTCCATCCAAGGTTCGCTTTGGTGCTGAAAGATTGAAATTTATTTCCAGTTTTAGTTGGTAAAGAAGGATTTTTTGAGATTTTCAGTATTCTACAATGCCACTACGGTACTGCTACATACTTTCATACTGACACTACAATGCCACTACAGTACTGCTGCATCAACATTGCACTACAGTACCACCACAGCTGCATATTTCGTGAGTTGATTTTTCTATTTATTTTGGTAGTTTGAATATTAATGAACAAAAAAATTCTGATGTACATCTTTTGGATATCATATGCAATTTTTTTTACTGAATCATTGCTACCCATTTGATATAACAGGTTTAATATTAATATTTAATGCTGCTGTCCAGCATTCAGTAAATGACAGTTTTGGCTTATGTTGAATGTTATGTGTAAGGGTTTCAATAACCAATATTGATATTGGTCATAGCTGTTCAGTAATTCATAAATATTGCCTAGATAGAAAACTCAATAAATTTGCAGGGGTAATAAAAAATTTGAAAGGAACATTAAAAAGTATCCACAAAGAACGTTTTAACCAACAAGATAAAATTGGACCCAAAGCCAAGAGCACTAAGCATGGCCAAATGGCCATTCAATTCTATTATAGACTTTGTCGAAGTCAACTTGATAAAAAGCACTTCATGGTTGGACTTTTTAGCCCATTCCATACCTTCCCAAATAGGAATGGCATTGTCTAAAATATATCTACTCTATATAAAATTAGCTTGCTCAAGCTGGACAACTAGTGGGAGGAGATGCCTAATACAAAGTGCAAGAACCTTGGCAATTATCTTGTAGAAGATGTTTAACAATGTGATGTGCCTCCAATTGCATATCAATTCAAGATCACTAACTTTACATATGAATTTAATATTTCCTTTATTGATGATAGCACCTAATGAACTAGAGTGAAATGCTTCAAGGTAAGCTTTGTGGAAATGAAGGCGAACATCTTTCCAAAGAGTTTTGTAGAATTCATAGGGGAAATCATCACACCCAAAAACCTTATCATCGGCCATGCTATGAACTGTTGAATGGAGGTCCTCCTAAGAAAGGAGTTTGTTGTAGGCCACCAAGTAAGTGATGGGAAGACAACAAGGGACCACATCTAAACGATGATTGAGTGCCGCCTCATGAGCTAGCAAGGGATCTCGAGCTTTGAAAACATTTTTGTAATGTTGAACAAAGGCATTTAGAACCTTCGAAAGTTCAGAAATGTGTTTATCTCCTAAATTCTTTTTATTTTTTGAGCAAAACCTTTATGCCTACAAGGCATGAAATAATTCCTTGGAGACACTAGCACCAACCTACAATAGTGAAGTTTAGCTTTGATGTAAGCTCCTCAGGCATCACATGCATCAGCCACCTACACCTAGTGATGAAGCTTGGCCACCTAAATCTGAAAGGCCTAGTGGAAAGACATTGCTTGAAGCCATACACAAAGCCAATCAAGCTCTAATGACATGGCCACTTAGGACTTGCAGCAAACCCTTGCCAACCAGTAGCCATAGATCCTCAAAAAATGAGCAATGCATGTGATGGAATCAATCCACCAAACAATCCAACTCATATCTTTTGGACATGGCACAAGATTCCAAGCACATCAAAAATGTGCCAACATGGGCTTATGATGAAGTGGAGACATGTTTAGAAAATTGTATATTCTCAATTTTGGGCTTGTGAAAACCCCAATCTAGCTAGAAGCAGATTGGAGAGTGGTTGGAAAGCACACTGTAATGTCCCCTTCTCATCAATGATCAGTTCAACTACTCTTCAGCCTATTCTAAAGGCCCGTAGGCTCGTTGAGGTAAAATTAGGGTTTCCTTGCTTGGAGGTTTGAGGCATTCTCTGAGTGTTTACTATTAATAGTAAATACTATTTTTAGCAGTGGTCCTGTTGGCAGTGCTTCAGTGTGTTATTTTCTTGTTGGAGCAGTTGGTATTTTTGATGCAGGCTTCAATATGCAGTATTTGTTGGCATGTTTTTAAATACAAGGCAATTAATGTTCTATTTTCCAATTGACCCCTTGGCCTAGTGAAATCACTTTAAGTTGTTTTTAAAAGTGGGTCTTGAGGGTACGCCTTCATAAAGGAGATTAATATTTTTAATAATAAAGTTGTGTTGCCTTGAAGTGGGACGCCATCTTGAGGATTTGTGAATTTTGGAAATTTGAAAAGTTTCCTCAGTGGCTTTTGGCGTGCCTTGAAGGGAAGTTGATGAGTTTTCTTCTTCTCTATAAAATATGAGGCTTGCTCCAGCATTTGGCATCCATGAATTTATGCTAAAGTTATGCTGTCGAAATGACATAGTGTTTATTTCTTCGAGGGATGCTTACCTCATAGATTCCAATCAATTTCGTGTTTGAGAGACAACACCTAATTGGTTTCTATTGCTGCTTCTCATTCAGACTAGCAGATTGAGCCTCATAATTGAAGTTTTGATGATATTTCTAGTTTTGAAGTTGCTGATAGCTGAAAGTCAATTTCACTTGCAGCTCTCATGGTGATTTTTATTTGGTGATGGGTGTTTGATCAAATGAATTCTATGCCTTGGGCGACCCCTTCCACAAGTTTTCAGATTTTAGTTTTGAGTTGCTGATTTTATATGTCAAAATCGCCCCTCAAGGAGGGTCGTACCATTCTTGAGAGCCTTGGGATTCGTGCAAGAATTATATATTGAGTTTTGATGCTATTTTGTGATCTGATTTTGGGTGCCTACCTCCTAGAAGGCTTCTGCAAAAGACATCACCCAATTTGGAGGTATATTGAATGAGTTATGAACATTTTATTGGTTTCACAGTTGCTGGTTTACACTTTCAGTTTGCTGGTTTTTGTAATCAGATTGTTTAAAGTTCAGTTTTAGCCTTCAGTTTCCAGAATTTGAGTGTTGAAACATTGAGAGAATTCTTCTTTACATATTAGAATTGTTTGCAATCATTGTAATACTGGAAATTTGTAGAATTCATAATTGTAAGGTTGAGCATTAGTAGTACTAATCCAACCAATTTGTTTTGGATGCAATTACTTGTAATTTTCTATGCAAACATTAATTACCCTTGGATGGTTTACCGCCAGTGTGGAGAATTGAAATTGTATCTCTCTTTGTACCCACTATCAAGTGGTGAATCCCCACTCCTAAGTGGATGCCCGCCGCAACGGAAGAATTAGTTAGTATGAGTTTCTATGGCTGGTTATCTGCCTAATTATTTCAGTTTCTAATAATTACTCTGTCATATGTTAGCACCTCACCCTCACTGGGATCTTGAGTGCACATTCTTGACGTTGAGTTTAATTTCAGTTTCAGTTGTATTCTCTTGTTGTATCAAGTTTGGATCCTAGGGATCCTCTGACCATATGCCCGCCCCTCTTCCTTAAGTGGTTTTAGGGCGCATTCTTGGTTAGAGTTGCTTTGGTAGTGCTTTGGATTTGGCGCTAACGCTAATCAAGTTGGCCAAGTGTTGGTGATTGTGTAAAACTGTGGCAAAAAAATTGGTTAGCATATTTCAGTGGTATTAGAGCAGAAGACCCTGCCATCCTGTGACATCCTGCAGTCAGTTGTCTGATGAGTGAAAAAGAAACTAGACCATTCACTAGAAGTTAGGCCAGAATTCAGCATCAGTTTCCACCCATTCCAGAAGCAGAGACATTTTCAGAAGCCTTAAGAAATCTTGGCAAAACAATGGAAGGTACAGAAAAATTAGTTGAAGGAGTTGGTCAAACGGTTTAAATAATGTCAGACAGTGTTAGGCAAGCTAATGAGGAAAGGCACAGAGTAGAAAAAAAGTTTGATGGAATGATCGACATGATGTCTCGATTATTATCCAAGTTGGATCAGCAAGCAGCACAGAATATCATTCAGCCCCAAAATAATCCAACTGGTGAAAGCAGTGGAGTTAATGGGAATAACAGTAATGGCAGTCCTGAGGTAAATAGAAGAGATAGGATTGTGGGCCAGCATACTACAACTTCTAGTGGGTCCTCCTCTAGACCTCTTTTCCCTACTTTCACAACAAGGGAAGAGCAACAACCAGTTGAACCTGCATTACCTTTTGCTGATGATGCTCGTCAAGCTTATATGGAATATGCTTCTTTACCTCTTGATATGAGAGATGCTTGGACCTTTGATCAATACATGAATCAAAGGAGTCGGAGGAATGGTGGAAGGAATGAGCAACGTCCTCCTATGGTGCCTAGAAATGATTTTTATCAAGCTTTGGGAAAGATAACCTTGGAACACTTTGATGGTGGTAATAAGTGTACAGCTAGATCATGGGTGCAAAAATTGGATAACTATCTCTCTCTCAGACCAATGCCAGAGGAAGATGCAATTAAATTTGCCACATTGCATTTGGATGGAGTGGCTCACGAATGGTGGACTCATGGTTTGGTCACTCTTGGCCATAACCTCATCCGCACCTATGATGAGTTTACCAACAAGCTGATTGAAAGATTTGATACCAAGGATCCTGAGCTGAGATTCAGAGAATTGGCACAGTTGAAGCAACAAGGATCTTTAGAAAATTATGTGGCTGATTTTCAGAGGTTATCAGTAATGGTGCCTAACATTACTGAGAGAAGATTTGTGGTTCTCTTTTCTAAAGGATTAATGGAGCCTTTAAAGGGATGGGTCAAAGCCTTTGATCCACCAACTTTAGATGAAGCCATCAAGAAAGCAAGAAGCATGGAGTTGGCAGCCCCAAGGCCTAAGCTTCATTCGAAACCTTTCAGCCATAAGAAGGATAAAAAACATTCTTCAAATCTGCCAAAGAAGTTCCCGCCAAAGATGTCAAAAGAGCTCCAAGAACAGCTTAGAAAGGATGGTGTTTACTACACTTGTCGTGAACCTTGGGTTAAAGGTCACCGTTGCTATGGAAGAGGCAAAGCACATCAAATGGAGGGCTATTCTGATTATGGATCAGAATCTGATTCGTCTTATCAGCAATACGAATCAGCAAGTAGTGATGGTGAAGAAGCTCCAGAAGAGAATCCTAATGAGGTTGGAGATGGTAGTGCTTTAGCACAACTATCAAGTTTTCAAAAAAATGAATCCTTTAGGGTTCGTAGAGTGGTTGGTTCTCAAAGGATAGTTGCTCTAATTGATACTGGAGCAACTCATAACTTCATTGACGAAGGATTGGTGACAAAGAGACGATTGAAGACTAAAGAGTTTGAAGGCTTCAAAGTAATGGTAGCTGATGGTTTCACCATGTCATGTACAAAGAAGATTCCTAACCTTTCTATTCAGTTAGGTAATTATGAAGTGAAAGATGATTTCTATGTTGTGGGTATTGGTGATACTGATGCCGTGTTGGGAATACAATGGCTGCGATCTCTTGGAGAGATCACCTTGAATCTACAAACAATGGAGCTGAAATTTCAAGCTGATGGAAAGAAGGTTGTTTTGAGAGGGATGTCAAACGGGGGCCTGTTGTGACGTTTTTCACACATCGCCCCATTGCAAATGGGGACCCCCTAATTTTGGCTTTGCTTTTCGGTCATTTTGTCGTTGTCTCTCTTTTCTACTGTCTGTCTTTTCGGGATCTGCCCGCCGTTGAGCCTTAACATGAAATTTGGCCAAGTCTATAGAATTAGGGTTTTGAACTTTCCAGCCAACCTGAAGTCAAATGAGGTGAATAAATTGCAAATTGAGCTTAACACTATTGTTAGTATGCTTCCAGCAGGTTTCCACAAAAATTTCATCGAATTCTGGCAACTTACTATTTTTAGTAAGTGTGCAATTACAGGTGATCCTTCAGCATTTTTGAGATTCCGACAATCACACTGCGTCCAGAGCACATCAGGCTACTCACAGGTTAAATTTGAACTAAAACGGACAACTTGCTATTTTTAGCAGTTCTGCCTTCGGAGGCAATTTTCAGGGCTTAAACACAGAGTTTTTCAACGCATGTCCGGAGATTCCTTGTGGGTTTTTCGAGACCTTCGCGACGATATGACATGCAAAGCGGGACGACAACTTTCAGCATTCGGCCTTTGGAGGCCAATATTAGGGTTTGCATGCAGGATTTCTCAGCGCATGTCGGCATTTTCTTTCTGGGTTTTCCAAGAGCTTCGCGACAATGTAACATGCAAATGGAGTTGACCACTTTTCAAAGACTTACTATTTTTAGCCAGTGCATGCATGTTGAAGATTTTTCTGGGTTTTTCTGGGTTTTCCGAGATTTTTCGGGCAGTATGACATGCAAGATCATCCGACAGCCGGTTGGTCACTTTTTGGCCGCTTTCTATTGTTAGCAGGTGTCACTTGGGCAGCAGCTCGACGCTCCAGAAATGCAAGCTGATCATCATGCAACTGAAACGACGTCAAACGGAGCTCATCTGAGCAACATGCACAAAATTAGGGTTTCGAGCTTCAGCGCTAAAAATAAGGAGTCAGAGGTCAAAATGTGCGAAACTGAGGTATCCATCATGATCAGCATCCTTCCAAGAGTCTGCTGGCAAAATTTGAAGGCAATCGGAGAACCTGCTATTTTTAGTAAGGCGTTTTGGACGAGGGCTATAAATAGAAAGTTGATCTCGGCGTCAACGTAGACAGGCAAGTTCACCAACGACGGGCACACTGTCCAAATTTCAAAGCGAACGGAGCAAAGGAAGTCTCAGGAACGGGCACTTACTATAAATAGTAAGTCACTTCGGCAGCGGCTATAATTGGCAGGTCAGCAACAAATCTCAGCGAGTACAGGTCAAGCACGTGATAGGAGTCCGTGGCGCGAATTCCAAAGCAAACAGAGCTACAGAGAATGAAGAATCAGGCAGTTGCTATTTTTAGCAGGTCAAGACCGGAAATTAGGGTTTCCTAAAATCAAGGGCGGAACCCGACATTCACACAGAAGCATCATCCAGCCACGATCACCACGTTTCGGGCATTCAACACGTAAAGTTTGGAGACTTTCTGAACAGTTTCTATTTTTAGCAGGTTGCTAAAAATAGCAGGTACAAACAGACATCAGGCGATGACAGAACAAGCTAGTCAAAATTCCGAGCAAAGTGAAAATCGGGCGTTCAAGAGTCAGAATCCAGTCAACGGCGCGAGATTTCAGGAACTTTCTAAAAATAGAAAGTCAGGGCGAGTTAGGGTCGACCACGGAGAATCAACTCAAATCTGGCAACAGGCGTAAAGTGTGCTAAAATGGATAAAATTTCAAGTCCAGTAATGAAACTCGCTTTCAAGAGGCGGAAAAATGGCTAAGTCTGGGAAACTTGACATAGCAGGGTCAAAATGCGCCCAAGGTGATGGAGGAAGTAAAAAAAAATTTCTAAGGCATTGAAATTGGAAGCTTGACCCCCCAAATGCGCCTGGGTCAAAGAAGGTTGGAGTGAAAATTTTCTAAGTGTCGGAAACTTGGCGGAGACCCTGCTAAATGCGCCCAAGGTCATGAAGGTGTTAAAACATGAAAAAATTTCTAAGGCATTTCAAATTGAACATAGCCATGGTTATATGCGCCTCTTGACAAAAAAATTGGAAGTTGATGTTCTTAGATGCGCCTAAGTTGAAAGTGGAAGCTCACCCATGAATCTGCGCCTTGAAGGAAATGAATGATCTCTAAGTGCTTAAAAGTGAAGGTTCACCTTGTGAAATGCGCCCAGTATTAAAAATGAAAGTTGCACCCACCATATGCGCCCCCTCTTGGAATTAAAAGTTGAATATGTGAAATGCGCCCCTGGGTGTTAGAAAAAAAAAACTAAGTGTTGGAAATTGAACGTTGAGACCCCTATATGCGCCCATCACAAAAAAATGAATGTTGCACTAGCAAAATGCGCCTCAGTGCCAAAAGTGAAAGCTCCAGCAGTGATATGCGCCTGGGAAATGATTCTTAAAATTTCATTAAGTGGCGAAACTGAAACCTCAAAATGCATCAAATGCGCCCCAAACAATTGAAAAATAATCTAAGGCATTCGAAACTAAAAGCTTGACTAATAATCTGCGCCCACCAAAGTTGAAAGTTTGAAGTGCGCTTAAATGTTAAAAATGAACGTGACCATATGCGCCCCCTCACAAAATTGAAAGCTAACCCCATGATATGCGCCTTGGTTGGAAGAAAGAAGAGGTTGAGAAATTTGCCTAAGTCGTTTAAACTGAAAGCTCACCTCTCTATATGCGCTCAGAGTGTTGAAAAAATAAAAATAAAAAATTGAAAGTTGACCATGTCAAATGCGCCTGAGAGCATGACTCTTAATTTGCGCCTCAAGAGAAATGCTTAAATTGAAAGCACGGACCTCTAAATGCGCCTTGGAGAAGGCATGATTTAAAAGTTTCTAAGTGTCCAAAGTTGAAAGTTTCAGCGCTCATCTGCGCCCAGGGGGGAAAGAAAGATGGCTGAGGATGTATTCATAATTTTTTATTTTTATTTTTTTTTAAAAAGGGCGCTGGAATTGAAAGGTTAACATGGTAAATGCGCCCTTGTCCCTCAAAGCAGGAAAATTAAAAAAAGTGTAGAGAATGAAGGCTCCAGATAGTGGATGCGCCCAAGATGTAAGCTGAATGTTGACCCTCTGATATGCGCCCTTGAAGGAAACTTAAATGTTGGAGAAATGCGAGCTGGGATCTTATATGCGCCTGGAGGAGGATCTAGAATACACTAAATACGCCCAAGCTGAAACCTCAACGTGGCATTTGCGCCCAAAGCTCAAAAGCGAAACTGGAGGTTGATGGTATGAAACGCGCCACTGGAAAGAAATTGAAAACTCTATGTATCATATGCGTCTGAAGCATTTGAAGTCTGAAGCTCCACACATCTCATACGCGCCCATGATGAAACTCGAGGCTCTGAGGGTTATTTGCGCCCAAACTCAAGAAGTTAAAATCTTTGCTAAATATCAAAACTCGAGGTTGCTTACTCCATATGCGCCCTGACTCATAATTATTTAAACATGACAAAAATTAAAAACACCACATACGCGCCCACCTTTAAGAAGAAAGATTGAATTTTAAATTTTGAATGGGGCGTGTGAAGTATGAAACAAAATGCTAGGCGCTTTTATTTATTTATTTATTTTTTTCCTCTCAAGTGTGTTATGCGCCTAAGGTTTTAAAGCGTTGGAAAATTTCCTAAGGCGTGGAGAGTGATATGTGTGTTAGAAAACATTTGAAGGTGGTGAAATAAAATGTCAAGTGTTGTTATTTTCCTAAGACATGTGAAATTTAAATTTTCTAAGGCGTTAGAATCTTTAATGAAATTGCCTTTCACGTGTGAAGTCAAATCCAAAATGGCAAGTGAAGATGAAATGTACAAGGCGCCTCCGAGAGTAAAATTCTTCTAAATGAAGTCGATAAAAAAAAAATTTCTCTCGCTGGCAGATGATTAAAATATTTTCTAAGGCAAATTATTTTCCCTTGGAAAATACGCCTAGAGCTCAGAGTGATAAAATTTCTCCGTGGAGTACGAGCCAATTTTCTCAGCGGTGGAGTCAGAAGTGAATGATATTGCACAGATGAATTCAAGTTCTTCAAGAAGTTGGAGCAACAGGAAGATCACGAGCGAAGGATGGATTTAATTCGACAAATTAATTTTCTAAGGTTCAAAATTCAGAAAATTAAATGAACCCGTTCGTTGCATACCCATAAATCCGACGTGTTTTGATGGAAATTTTCTTCTGGGTATTGATGATTTCTGTTGAGGAATGGATTGTAAGGTCTTCCACAGCTTGTCAGGGATTTCAAGGTAAAGATTTTAACCGGGCACCAGGTTGATGAATTTCCTAAGGGAAATTTGAAAAATTTTCTAAGGCATGAAATGAAATATGGTTGACACAAAATTGCCTTAGCCGATGAATTTGAAAATGATCGCCTAGATAATTTTTGATCAAATTCCAGATGAAAGAATTTCTTCTCAAGCCAGAGTTGAATAAAATATCAAAGTAAAGAGTGTGCCAGGCAAAATGCAAGACAGGTTGAAATTTGGCTAAGGCATGAAGAACTTGAACACAAAGTTGGCGATGAACGCTTGAAAGTTGGAGCGTGAAGATCAGGTAAGTAAGGTGAATTTGTGTTATGAAGTGTTCTAATACTCTTCTCCTCGCTTGTTTTGCAGGAGGAACGTCGAGGCTAGAGCACGATGACTTGAAGTGGTGAAGCACGATGGTATTACGAGCTTCGGAGGAAGATAAAGTTTGAAGGAAAGTTGCAAGAAATGGCTAAATGTTGGAGTTTCTCCTCAAGAATCCAATGTGCGCCCAACACAGTCAGACGGATGGCAAGCGGAAATGATCTAGTCCAAGACTGAGAGGTCCTTCAAATTCAAGAATGGAAGTTCGAGCAAGGACCAAGAAGAAGATCAAGGGCGGTCGGACTCCAGATTCTACCAAATTCTATTATTCGAGGTGGCAATCTTAAAGTCTCTTTTACCCTCCTCCAAGCAATCATCAGAATTGGCCGAGTTCGAAGATCAAGAATAGTGTGAACGCGTCTACAAAAGGGAATCTTCTAGAAGATGGTGGACATTATGGCGCATTTATTACCCACTCTCCTCTGTGGCGGTTTTTAGGGCAATATTATTTAGGGCTGAGGTGGCACGATTCTGGCCACTCTATTAATTGTAACCCTGAGCCGTCCGTTGGACTTGGCCAGCTATATAAAGGGGGAGTCCCCCTCATTTGTACCTTCAGTAGAGCTTAGCATGAGACAGTAGAATTAGAGTAGAAGTTAGAATAGAGAAATAACTTAGAAGTAGATTGATAGTGTAGTTGGAGGAGAAGGAAAGTTTTCCTTTGAAAACTTTTGTAAGAAATTGTCGTGTAAAACTTTCATAATAAAAGATCTTTCATTGATGGTGAAATTCATCTTTGTTGTGGATAGCTAGCGAGGTTTCTTCATCCCTTCTACTTCAAGTAGTGTAGAGTAGCATAAATTTCATTTTCATGCAAGTAGATAGTAATTGTGGGATGTGGTCTTCAATTTGAGCAAACTTCGTCTATCCATACCACTAGTGTGTTCGCTGATGGTGAATGTGCCTTGTGTGGTCAACTGGAATGTCATGTACTTAACTTCGATCATGATTTGTATGTTTATATGCGTCGTTGTGATGGTATTTTCATGCTAAGTTGTGATATGAACATCTTGAACTACTCCTTTGAAGATTGCACCGGTTCTGTGGAGGTTGTCCAAAGTGAGGCAAAGCAGAGCCTGGTTGAAGCTTGTGAGAATTGATCACCATGTCCACGCCTTAGAATATATTTAAACTCTCTAAACCTGCATCATTTCAATTCAGTACTTTCTGATTAGAATAGGAAACCCGCACTTCATCGACAAATCTTTCGAGCATTTGAATTCCTTTCTCCGCTGTCGAACAATTCCGTAAGTCCCCTTGAAATACCAGCAAATCACATCGAGCCAAACTGAGCCTATTCGCACTTAAAGAACCTTGGAGTTGAACGCACGAACTTTCTGGCAATCTTAGCGTGCGGAATACTTTGATCAAGAGAGAATAGGGAAGCCATTGGCGACTTTATTCTGCGTTGGTGAGGTCACGAAAACACATCAACAGGGCCCTCGAATTGTGTCCTTGAAAAGTATGGAAAGGCTGATCCGTCATGATCAAGTTGAATGGGCAGCAGAGTGTATGGTCCTACCAGCTGATCCAATGCAAGAGAAGAGGCAGTATCATCCTGATATCCAAGCCTTACTTACCAAGAAGACTAAAGTCTTTGGTAGCCTACCTCCTGGGACACCTCCTGAAAGAGGTTTTGAGCATGTGATTGAATGAAATATTCCGAGCCAAATTTTTTCAACTTTTTCAATTGCAAGTTACAAACCAATGCACCCGTTAAGGTTAGCAGCTAAACCAAAACGATGCTGAAGCAACTCTAACTAGAATGTACACCAGGATCCCGATGTGGGCAAGGTGTGAGCATTGGTCAGAGGATCTGAATTGAAATGCTTATACAAAACTCTAACCAAGAATGCGTCGGCGAACGACGGGCATGTGGTCAGAGGATCCCTATCATCTAATAAACTGAAATGACTCGACGTCAAGAATGTGCTTTCCAAACCGAGATGGAATGGGAGCTACCATATGACGGAGATGCTAAGAACTACAATGCGATTAAAGGAAATAAGCTAGAATGCTGAAAGTACTCGACACCCAGAATGTGCTTTCTAACCCGGAGTGGGAAAGGAGCTACCATAGGGCGGAGATGTAAGATATTACAAAGCAATTACAGAATGTAAGATGAGCATTACAAATTATGATAAAGCAAGATTATGCACTGTTGTCAGTACTACTGCTTACAATATGATAGATAATGCCTTGCTAACAATGTGAATCAAGAGATAAATAGAGCTACAACAATATATATTGAGTTTCCTTTACTAAATAATAAAGCTTAGATCAAAACTCTATTATTAAGCCAACCTGACGATCTGATTTGTGACAGTCCTATTTTCCGCATGCACGAACAGCAGCCCTGTAACTCACAAATTCACTCACAACTCACTCCAAACTCAACCAAATTCCATGAGACGAAAAGCATGTTGTACCCAAAATAAATTTTTGGCATTCTGTATAAATTGAGCTAAATCTTGTTAAAATGCCATGTAAAGTCTGTTTTAGGTCAATTCAATCATAGAATCTTGGTGGGTTTCTGTCAAGGAACACATGTGCAAAATTCTGAAAATTTGAAAATTAGAGTTTTTCGCCCCTATTTTCAGGGAAACCCCCGAAAATAGGACCTTCCCAGAAATGATTGAAAATGTTTTTGATAGGATTAAAAGGCTTCACGATCACATTGGTCAAGTCAGAATCATCAAAAGACATGTTTTACTTTGGTGGGTCTATTTCTATTTTTCAGGAACAAAGTTAGGAGCTCCGCAGCCATTAATGGCAGATTGGCCAGTACCAGGTGCTGAAAGCTAAACTTCAAAAGCTTCAACGATGCAACCATGGCGGAAAAGGTCTAAAATGATGTTGTTTGATGAAAGAAATTCCTGAAAATGAAAAAGGTCAAAATTTGACTAACTCTGGAAATGTTACGAAGGAGAGATAGTTCACATGCTGAAAAGAGCCTTTTTCAAGCAGGGGCCCCCATGATCTTTCAAGGTCAAATGCAGTCACCCAGATCCTCCAAGGCATTCATTCTTGACGATTACTTGCTGGCGTGACAATGAAACAAATAGATAAATCATCTGAAGAACAGATCACAAGCAGTTGCTGACGAAGTGAAAAGAGGCAGTTGAGGAAATATCAAGAAACCACAGTTGATGGCGAAGTTTTAAGAAAAAAATCCTTTCCAAAAGAAAGGCGCCCTTCTTTTCTGACCTCCAGATGCTGATAAATGACAAAAGACTTCCTAGGATAACCTTCTCAGCCCAACCAGATCTCAGCAACGCAACTGCAAACACCAACATCTGACAAGGCAGTCAACAGATAATCAGGATCAAAGTAGGCAACTTTTCAGATGGAAATAATCTTGCTAAAAGACAAAAGCACCCTTTTCAAGGAGGGGCGCCCTTAAATAAAGGAACCCTAAATTGAGATCCAGGTTTTCTGGAGTCAGTCATCTTTGGCAGAACAGAGCTGGGTACCTGATGAGATATCAAGCGAAATCATCTGACTCTCCGATCAACGAGAAATCCAGATCAAAGCACGAGAGGCCATTTCAAAAGGCTGAAGAACGAAGTTTGAAAATTCACCAAGGCATTAGCAAAAGAGCCCTTTCTTGGAAAAGGCGCCCTTTCTTTTGAAACCCTAAACTCAGCTTTTCATCATCATGTCTCCCAGGCACTTCTTTTTAGTATGGATCCAGCTCTACAGTGAATGTGTTAGCAACATCTCAGGATCAACAGATAACGCTAGATTCAAGATCAAACAGAGGGCTTTCAGGAGAGAAAATATTTAAAAACTTGCAAAAAACCAAAAGGGACGCCTAAAAGAAGTCAAGGGTCAATTTGTTGACTAAAGTCAAGAGCTTTTGAGTTAAAATTGGCTAAAACACTCCACGATCAGTGGAAATCACCTTTTGAACTTTAGATCAAGCCAAAATCACTTTTGAGCTTGAGTTAGGTCCCCAAACTTGTGGATCTAAGGCTTGAACATATATATTCAAGGTGAAGGCGTCCTATTTCATTATTTCATTGCAGGTTAAAAGATCAAGAACAGCCACAAGCTCTCAAGGACGCCATTGATAGATCTGAACAAGGTTTTCATCCGTTCTTCAATTTTTCTTGCAGATCTGAAGCAAAAGAGGATTGCTAAATTAAAGTTGGAGTCAGAAACAGATTTTTTCAGGAAATCAAATAAAAACTTCCAATCCATCTTCTGTCTACTTCCTCTCTTCTGGTCTTAGTTTTTCTTGCATTTTACAGAAAAAGCAACAGGCTACATCAGATCAGATCAACTGGGTAGATTCAGCATAATTTTCTAGAGAAACCCATCTCGACAAATTTTCCAAAATCAGCAAACTTGCTGCCCCTATTTTTGGGGGTTTTTCCGAAAAAGTTTCAGAATCAAAATTCTAAGGAACTGGGTCTGTTCAGCATTGAAGCACGAACAAAACCCATGTGCCATATTTTTTCCGGAAAAATACTTCTCGGCAGGGTGCTATTTTTGGGGTTTCCGAAAATCATCTGAACAAGGTCAAGCTTACAGTCAATCTTTAAGTTTTTCAAGATGCAGTACTCCCAGGTACAATACGAGACCAAGACGGTCTTACTCCATGATTACTTGAAAACAGTTGACACAAATTTACACCAAGTAAATCCAGTGGTTGATTTGGAGCAGCTAGAAGGCATGAATCAAATCACATTGCAGAATATTGAAGAATCCGGGTTGCTGCAGGCCGCATCAATTCCCATCACACTACAAAGCGTAGAGCTTGTAATCGCTTGTATCAAGCATTACAATCCTACCACCAGAGAAATCAGAGCAGCGGATGGAAGAATTGTTTGTAGTCTAAAGCCTCAGGATATCGAAAGGTGTTTTGATATTCCATCATGTCCTAATAGCAAAGTCATATCAGTGACGGAATGTGAGAAGGCATTTGAGACAGCTAACGACAAATGTCAAAAGGTAATGGCTGAAAAATGGCTAAAAGTGACAAAGGAAAGCTTGCCTAAGTTGTTGGGACGAGGAGAATGTAAAGATGAGTACGCAGTGTTAATCACTCTACTCAATAGAATCACTGGAGAAGAGGATGGTCGTCAATTCCAGCCATGGATGTACTATGTCATTGCTAAAATCATCGGCAAAAGGGAATATTATGACTGGGCCACTCTGATTAGTGACACACTCCACCGACAAATCACTGGTTATCTGGAAGCTCATAGGTTCCACATGTGCTCTTACCTGGTATACCTAATAGCCTTCCAAGGTGATTTCAGGTTATTGAACAATGTGGGAACCTTAGGTGTGCAGAAGGTTCACGAACATTTTACACGTCTTGAGTTTACTCGAGTGGAACGGCACTTCAAAAGAACGAGTGGTCTCTTCATTATGCACACCGTACGTGAGCTAGACCATGAGATGCACGTGCGTATTTCACAGACAGCGAGAGAGGCAATGGCGGATTGGGCAGATTGGTTCATCCAATTTCCTACATTCTCCTACATACGCGTGTATGGCTACATTGGCCACCCCGCCATGCTACCAAGATACCCTTCAGATAGGGTAGTCTTCATGGAATTCCTGAGACAGTTGTCCGAAGTTCATGTCTACTTACGCTTGAAGAGGAAGATAGCTGTTAACTTTCTCGTTGGAATGGGACTATATAGATGTGGATTCGCGGCAGATGCTAAGATGATGAGTCAGGAAACGGTGAGGTTTCACCTCAAGTATCTCATTGAGAGAAGATCCTATGATCCCAGAGGACTCTATGCAGCACATCTCGAGCAGCACTCGTCACATAAGTCTTCTATGGAAGATTATTGGGTAAATTGTCAAGACGAGTATGAAGTGCGAAGAAGGAACTACAGCAGGTTCAGACTCCCACAAATTGCTGATTTTATGTCAGCAGACATCGAGGGCCTATCTGATGATGAAGGGGAAGTCATTCTCCCCTCATTCTTCGCAGATTCAGTTGACTCCCAACCGCTCCCGAGAGTGGATTGGTATGCCAAGGAGAACACGTCTATAGAAGAAAGAACGAGTAGAGTGGTTAGAAATAGCCAACTCTATCTCAACAGCAAGAAATCAAGGAAGGTGATACCTCACAGAACAGAGCCGCCACAGGTTCAGTCTACACCACCTTCCACTTCAAAAAGGAAACCTAGGCAGAAGCAATGGTGCAATCCTCCTCGAGGGATGAGGATGTCAAAGCCTACAAAGCCTAGAACACAGAGGACACTTGTGGAGAAAGCCACACATAGTCCTGAAATAATCACGGGTATTGCTGCCCCAGAACAAAGAGTAGAGACTGCTACCCCTGATTCAACAGAAGTTATCACGGAAGAGCCAGCAGCAGTAGTTGTTGAAGAACCAGTGGCAGAGCCAATGGCAGAAACGACAACAGTAGAAGCAGCAGCAAAAACGGTGCCTGTTATGGAAGCAGAGCCACCAATATCACCAGTATCACAGCGGACACAAGTCCTCATCGACTTGGATTCGCCACCTAGAGACATTGCTC
Source organism: Sequoia sempervirens (assembly GCA_007258455.2). Classification (NCBI taxonomy): domain Eukaryota; kingdom Viridiplantae; phylum Streptophyta; class Pinopsida; order Cupressales; family Cupressaceae; genus Sequoia; species Sequoia sempervirens. The sequence goes on along the minus strand of VDFB02324500.1, from coordinate 14,824 downwards.
CAGCACAGTCTCACACATCTAGCATTCAAGGGCCTCACGTCCCTCCTAGCGAAGTTCGCCGAGATTCTATTTGGCTTGAAGGCTTCCTAGGAAGGAAGAGGGAAAAACCCTCCTATGAACTTGACTTTACCGAATTTGACCACGTCCCACAAGACACGTCGGCGAAGAGGTTGAAGAAACAAGTTCACATGGAAAGGAATGCAGAGTGTGAGATCATCATAGAGACTGCCGCCCCACCAGTAGAGAAAAGCATACACGAGGTTCAAGTAGAAGACTACACTTTGTCTAAACTTAACCTCGGGAAGACTACAGGACAGGTGGAGGCAGACCTTCTTGGAATAGCTTCGGTGAGCGCACAAGAAAGAATGGCTAAGGATGGTAGAGAAAAGGCAGCCTTAAAGGCTGAAAATCAGAAACTGAGGTCATACATAACCAGCTTGATACATGGCACCCCAAACGTCTCAGCCCTACCAGCAGGATTACTAGATCTTCCCGCCAAACAAAATCATCGGCAATTGATAACATTCGGCAAACACTTGAGAGATCAAGTGGAAGAGTTTGTTCTCAAGGGTAGATGTATACTGGCGAATCTATACCAGTTACGGGATAGAGCACATGGACTTCATGCGGAGATCCAGCAATCAGAACAAAAGATTGCAGAAAGGAGGCTAGAAGACGAAAGCACAATTGCAGATTTGCAATTGGCATATCAATCAGTATACTCTGAGGAAAACAAGCAACATCTCTTTGCTTGGAAGGAACAATTGGCGTACAAGGTGAAAGCCTATGACGCTCATTCAAGTAGAGTTGATTGATTACAGACGGGTGGTTGCCACTATTATCAACTTCGCAAGAATGTTGGTGATATCTTTCCCTTGCATGGAATATCAGCGTGAGGGAGGAGAATACATCGAGATGGTCACTGTACAGAACCAGTTCAGGGATGTCATCCGCAGTACCTTTCTTGATGATCCAGATGGTTGCAAGTTGGCTAAGGTAACAGCTTTATCAACCAAGTTCGAAGAGGCAGCATCTCAATGTATTGACTTCGGAAATCAACTCACAACGGGTGAGGTCATGCTATGACGCCACGTCATCATTCTACAGAGCATTAACTCCCCAGAAGCTGATGAAGTCAATCAATGGATAGAGACACTGCTGATTAGTGGCGAGCTATGAATGCACCAAAGAAGGACGCCCTACACCCTCCAAGTGGCATTTATGAGACTTGAGTTTGACTTGATGCTTCTTTCCAAGTCAACTCAAGATGATATTAAATGTAAATGGAGTTAACTTGATGCTTCTTTCCAAGTTTAACTCCATATTCCTTAAATCATGCATTGTCAGATCCCACTGATTAAGGATGTCTAATTGGCTTCCATGATTTGTGGATCTTAGATCTCCACTAAATGTGGATGTCTATTTTTGGAGGGATACTTTCATTAAAGTTCACCTTTAGTTTACTTTCAGTCAACTGAAGTAGTTTCCAGTTCACTCTTTGTTTACTTTCAGTTAACTGAAGTAGTTTTCTAGTTAACTGCTTGTTCCCCCTTTTTAGGAATAAATCTTGCTAATTGATTGGCAAGAACTCATTGTTAACTCAAGGAGATTTTGGGGTTGCCCACCTTTGAGTTCTATAAATAAGAGCCTTGGGCTCATTGTTTGTTAACTTTACTTGCTATGCAAAATTGCTTGTTGCCAACAGCTTTGAAAGCGGATATTTGTTCACTCTTGGATGAGAGTTCGTTGGTCGATTGTAATTGTGCATGATTTCGTGCCTTTGCTTTCCCAACTTTTGTAATTCGTTGATAAAGCTTTGAAGGAGAATATCGGAAGGCGCTTGCATTTTGGTCAATCTTTTTGAGTTATGTCCACGTCTTGTATCTAATAGCTCGTTGTTTCATTTCCCTCCTCGAATAGGAGTCCCTCCTCCTTGGATATTTGTTATTGACAGTTATCGTTCGTCGTTGTTTAATGTATTGACTTCCAAGCTATACTTCAGATAGGAGTCCCTCCTCCTTAGCAAGCTCGCTGGCCAAGGCATCGTAATTTGTTGTTTCTCGTAAACTATTTCCTGGCCCATACCTCGGATAGGAGTCCCTCCTCCTTGGCAGGTCTCAGATCTAGTTTACCATAAAGAGTGTTTGCTTGTACCAACCTTATCCCGATGTATACCCGAGAGTTCAGAGCCTCGGTCATATTCTCAGGAGATGGCGAATTCAGGTGATCCAACCAACCCATTCCCGCTCCTTTACCCTCATGCTCTGTTTACCTTGAAGGTATTGGATAGATAGAAGCTAGAATAGTCGTAGTTAAGATCTACAGAAACCAGAGAAAAAGCTTAGCTACGGCGCATTGTGTTTGTGCACCCTTGTGTCCTACCACTGAAGCATAAAAAGATAGGAACTTTAGTTTACATTTGTGTCATCCGGTTAATAAGTTATTTAAAAAAAGTTGAGAACATGGATTTGCACCGCTGGCCCAAAATGGTTGTTGGGGAGGAGCTAAACCGTAGAAAGAAGACTTGGATGAAGCAAAATAGCAAGTGGTTGAACAAATGGAACATTAAACTACATGAGTGCCCCAACACTAATGCTGAGATAAAAAAGTTTGTGCTAGAAAAGTTTAGGTCTACTATGTGGACTAAGCAGGTTGGCCGTAAAAAGTCACATTATATCCAGGTGTTCAACCCCACGTGGGAGCATGATGAGAAAGACTATTTAAGGGTTACAATTAAAGGCAAGGCTAGGCTTTTGGTCGCTCAAATAAGAACCGGGTCACACCATCTTAGATGCGAGACAGGTAGGTGGGCTGTTCCCAAGGAGGCTTGGGAGCAACGAACCTGTATTTTTTGCAACAAAGGGACTGTCGAGACTGAATGGCACTTCATGATTGAGTGTGCTGCTTATGATGATATCCGTATCCAATATGAAGACATTTTGAAGGTGGACAATCTAAATGAGCTTTTTAGGGAAACTAAGCTCCTCAAAACTGCTAGCTTTCTGATCAAGATCTATAATAGAAGGGCTGATATGGAAAAGAAATTGAAAATGGTTAAAGTTTCGGTGCTTGGTCCCATAGACTGATGGTCTCGTGGACATCATTAAAAACCATTCATTCATTCATTCATTACACATTGCTCCCAGCAGAGAGGGGCTTCTCCTCTTAAAATAACGAAGAAGTGTTGCAAAACATTTGAAATAGCTGAACATTTATAATCAGCACTCCAGAGGTGCTAATTTAAACGCCAACAAAGCAATATGATCCTAAGAAGATGGTGACTAAAATAGAACACTGAAAGCCAATCAAAAGACTATATTATTTATGCACGAATTTCAAGACAGGGACAGATGGTACGGCCCAGCAAGAAGTTCGATTTGCCTTTAAAAATTCAGACCTTCATTAAAAAATCTGCAACTTACAGATAAGTGGTGCCCTTCACAGACAGATGGATCTAAACAATGCCCAAAATGATACTTTTTGTATTTTTTGACTTATGAATGAAAAAGACAATCTGCTGTGATGAAAATGCAATTCTAAAATCTCTCTAATATGCAGAAATCTGATTTACAAACCCTCACAAAGACTAACATGCAGAATTCTCACACTAAAACATTCAATCTATCACTATCTCACCACTACTCGCTATCTTTCAAGCGAGAAGCAATGCCTAGCTAGGAGGCTTACATTCCTCGAAGCAATCCCAGAGCCAAACCAGCAACATAACATTCCTGTAGACAAAAGATAATGAAATGAGAACCAAAGGATTCCTTTTATAATTTCCTGTTGACCTTCTCGAAACCCTAATCTTCCTTTTGAGTCAAACCCTAATCCTCCAATAGATGGCGTCCCTTTCTTCAAAGCTTCAATTTTGACTTTTTAATTAAATTCATCACTTTAATATTGGCGTCCAGTCTTAAGGCTTTAATTCAACCTTAATAATTATAAAATTATCTCAATGATGGCGCCATCCCTTAAAGACCACCTTTTAAAACAACATTAAGTTAAGAGACTAGGCCAAGGGGTAATATAACATTAAAATACAATGTTATTTAAGTGAAATGAACTTATCTCTCTGAAACTGCATCCCGAGACCAGAATCTGAATGAACCAATTGAGTCAACTGAAGAGGAAAGTCAACTGTGCCGAGACCAAAAGGACCACTGCCAGAAATAGAATTTACTAAAAATAGTAAATTCCAGAAAGTGCTCAGAATACCAAGAAAAACATATCACTGCGAAGCCCACAGAAAACTCAGAAGGAATCCGCAGTTCAATCACCAATTCACGAGCAATCGCAACCTCCACACAAGAAACCCTAATCAAACCGTCCAAGTAGCCTACGGGTCTCCAGAATAGGCCAACAGTCATCTGAGAAAATCATGCTCGAGAAGGGGACATTACATTGAAGTAGAAGAAGCAAAGCCCGTCATCACCACGCCTTACCATTATCCCAAGAAGCAAAAAGATGAAATTGAGAAAGCCATCAAAGAGATTTTGGAGATGGGTTTTATTCGGCCAAGCAAAAGCCCTTTTGCTTCAGCAGTGGTGTTAGTAAAAAAGAAAGATGGAACAATGCATATGTGTGTTGACTACCGCGCATTAAATCAGAAGACCATCAAGAATAGATATCCTATTCTTAGGATTGATGAGCTCCATGGGGCTATGTTTTTCTCGAAGATTGATCTTCAGTCGAGCTATCATCAAATCAGAATGAGGGAGGCAGATATAGAGAAAACAGCTTTTAGATGCCATTTTCAGCATTTTGAATTTCTTGTCATGCCATTTGGTTTGACAAATGCTCCAGCTACATTCCAATCTTGTATGAACAAGATTTTTAGACAGCAGTTGAGGAAGATCGTGCTCATCTTCTTCGACGATATTCTCATCTTCAGTAAGTCTTGGGAAGAGCACCTCAAGCACTTAGAAGAAGTGCTTAGCATTTTGGAGGCGGAATGCTTGTTTGCCAAAGAATCAAAGTGTGAGTTCGGGATGACAGAGCTGTTGTATCTCGGCCACATCATTAGTGCCAAGGGTGTCAAAGTTGATCCAAAGAAGATTAAAGCCATCCTTGATTGGCTACCTCCAAAGAATATTTATCACTTGAGAGGATTTTTGGGTTTGTGCGGATTCTACAGAAGATTTGTCAAGGGATATTCTCACATGGCAGCCCCCCTTACAGATCTTACAAAGAAAGGAGTTTTCCTATGGACAGATAAGGCACAAGGAGTCTTCGACAAGTTCAAGCACATAATGAACTCATGTCTAGTGTTGGCCCTACCAGATTTCACAAAGCCCTTTGAATTGCAATGTGATGCTTCAAGTGAAGGAGTTGATGTTGTTCTCATGCAAGACAAGCACCCCATTGTCTTTGAGAGCAGAAAGTTGAGAGGAGCAGAAAAATCTTTCTCAATATATGACAAAGAAATGCTTGCTATTATGCACGCATTATCTAAGTTTCGTCAATATTTGGTGGGGAGTAAATTTGTTGTTAAGACAGATCATAACAGTCTTAAACACTTTATGCACCAAAAAGATTTAAATGAAAGACAGCAGAAATGGGTAAGTAAGCTCCAAGCTTATGACTTTGACATTGAATATGTCAAAGGGAAAAATAACAGTGGTTGATGCTCTTTCAAGAAGACCCCATTTGTAGTCACTTTGTGAGGTTTCAGCAGATTGGAAGGAGTTAATTGCTGCTGATTATGCAAAAAATCAGTTTGCAACCAGCTTGTTTGAAGGTCAATTGGAAGATGAAAGGTATAAGTTAGTTGATGGGTTGATTCACTATAAAGGTAGGATCTTTTTAGTGCCTGAATCTAAGATTAAAAAGAAGATTCTACAATCTTTTCATGATGTCCCTCTTGCTGGTCATCAAGGCATGTTCAAGACTTATAAGAGATTAGAGAAAGGTTTGCTTGGAAAGGGATGAAGGATGAGATCATGAATTACATAAGAGAATGTTATATTTGTCAAAAGAATAAAAATGAACATTTTTTTCCAGCTGGTTTGTTGCAGCCCTTGCCAATCCCAAATCAAAAATGGGAGAGCATTGCAATGGATTTCATCACTAGGTTGCCTAAGGTGCAAGGGCGTGATTGTATTTTTGTTGTGGTAGATAGATTGACTAAATTTTCACATATTTATTCTATCACAACTTCATTTACAATAGTTCAAGTGGCTGAGTTATTCTTTAAAGAAGTTTTCCGTTTGCATGGTTTGCCTAAAACCATTGTCAGTGATAGGACAGCAAGTTCCTAAGTGCTTTTTGGCAAGAGATTTTCAGGCTGAGTGGTACAGTGCTTACTCCAAGCACTAGTTATCATCCACAAACAAATGGGCAATCCAAGATTGTCAACAAGTGGCTAGAAGGCTACCTTAGAAATTATGTTTCGGGGCAGCAAAGATCTTGGATTAAGTGGCTTCATTTGGGAGAGTATTGCTACAACTCTCCCTATCATATGTCAATTAAGATGTCTCCTTTTATGGCTCTTTATAGTTATGATGTTCCTAACTTTGTAGATTTTGTGTTTGGTGATAGTAGAGCTCCACAGGCAAAGGATATGCTTTAGCAGAGCCAAGACATCTTGAAATCTCTCAAGGAAAATCTGCAACAAGCTCAAAATCAGCAGAAGTTATACGCTGATCAGCAGCGTATTGAGAGATCTTTTGAAATGGGAGACATGGTCTACTTGAGACTTCAACCCTATCGACAATCTTCCCTTAAAAAGAGTGGTGCAGAAAAGTTGAAGCCATGCTATTATGGTCCCTTCAAAGTCACCAAAAGGATTGGTGAAGTGCCATATGAGTTGGAGCTTCCAGCTAAAAGTAGGGTGCATAACGTCTTTCATGTGTCACGCCTCAAGAAGGCACTTGGGCACAATGTTGTGGATACTTCAGAATTACCTCCATTGGATGAAGAAGGTCAGTTGGTGTTGATTCCAGAAGAGATTCTTGACACTAGAGAGTGTTCCTTGAGAAGAAGAACAATCAAGGAGTACTTGGTTAGATGGAGGAACTTGCCTATTGAAGATGCCACGTGGGAAGGAGAACATATTTTGTTGCATCCATCTTTATGGTTGCTTGAGGACAAGCAATCTCGAGGAGGGCGGACTATAATGTCCCCTTCTCATCAGTGATCAGCTCAGTTACTCTTTAGCCTATTCCGGAGGCCCATAGGCTCGTTGAGGTAAAATTAGGGTTTCCTTGCTTGGAGGTTTGATGCATTTTCTGAGTGTTTACTATTTATAGTAAATACTATTTTTAGCAATGGTCCTGTTGCAGTGCTTCAGTGTTCTTTTCTTGTTGGAGCAATTGGTATTTTTGATGCAAGCTTCAATATGCAGTATTGGTTGGCACGTTTTTAAATACAAGGCAATTAATGTTCTATTTTCCAGTTGACCCCTTGGCCTAGTGAAATCACTTTAAGTTGATTTTAAAAGTGGGTCTTTGAGGGTACGCCTTCATAAAGGAGATTAATACTTTTTAAAAATAAAGTTGTGTTGCCTTGAGGTGGGACGCCATCTTGAGGATTTATGAATTTTGGAAATTTGAAAAGTTTCTTCAGTGGCTTTTGGCGTGCCTTGAAGGGAAGTTGATGAGTTTTCTTCTTCTCTATAAAATATGAGGCTTGCTCCAGCATTTGGCATCCATGAATTTATGCTAAAGTTATGCTGTCGAAATGACATAGTGTTTATTTCTTTGAGGGATGCTTACCTCCTAGATTCCAATCAATTTTGTGTTTGAGAGACAACACCTAAATGGTTTCTATTGCTGCTTCTCATTCAGACTAGCAGATTGAGCCTCATAATTGAAGTTTTGATGATATGTCCAGTTTTGAAGTTGTTGATACAGTCGTGGCTGAAAGTCAATTTCACTTGCAGCTCTCATGGTGATTTTTATTTGGTGATGGGTGTTTGATCAAATGAATTATGTGCCTTGGGCGACCCCTTCCACAAGTTTGTAGATTTTAGTTTTGAGTTGCTGATTTTATATGTCAAAATCGCCCCTCAAGGAGGGTTGTACCATTCTTGAGAGCCTTGGGATTCGTGCAAGAATTATATATTGAGTTTTGATGCTGTTTTGTGATCTGATTTTGGGCGCCTACCTCCTAGAAGGCTTTTGCAAAAGACATCACTCAATTCGGAGGTATATTGAATGAGTTATGAACATTTTATTGGTTTCACATTTGCTGGTTTACACTTTCAGTTTGCTGGTTTTTGTAATCAGATTGTTTTAAGTTCAGTTTTAGCTTTCAGTTTCCAAAATTTGAGTGTTGAAACATTGAGAGAATTCTTCTTTACATATTAGAATTGTTTGCAATCATTGTAAAACTGGTAATTTGCAGAATTCATGATTATAAGGTTGAGCATTAGTAGTACTAATCCAACCAGTTTGTTTTGGCTGCAATTACTTGTAATTTTCTATGCAAACATTAATTACCCCTGGATGGTTTACCGCCAGTGTGGAGAATTGAAATTGTATCTCTCTTTGTACCCACTATCAAGTGGTGAATCCCCACTCCTAAGTGGATGCCCGCCGCAGCGAAAGAATTAGTTAGTATGAGTTTCTATGGCTGGTTATCCGCCTAATTATTTCAGTTTCTAATAATTATTCTGTCATATGTTAGCACCTCGCCCTCACTGGGATCTTGAGTGCACATTCTTGACGTTGAGTTTAATTTCAGTTTCAGTTGTATTCTCTTTCTATATCAAGTTTGGATCCTAGGGATCCTCTGACCATATGCCCGCCCCTCTTCCTTAAGTGGTTTTAGGGCGCATTCTTGGTTAGAGTTGCTTTGGTAGTGCTTTGGATTTGGCGCTAACGCTAATCAAGTTGGCCAAGTGTTGGTGATTGTGTAAAATTGTGGCAAAAAAATTGGTTAGCATATTTCACACACAATCCAACAAAGGTTCAACAAAGAGAGAGAATAACTAGTAGAAAAGGAGAAATATTGTTACACAGAAATTATAACACATTTAAGTCACTTTATTACTCTTTATGAACCACTCTGGAAGTAGGACCAAGTGTACCTAATAGAAGCTACAATTTGGTGGCCAAGACTGCAATCATAAAGGGAAAATTTATTAAGCATATAAAATCACACCTCCCTTTGTCAGCCATCCATCTCATTAGGTGGCTTGCTTATCAAATGCCACCTCAACATGTTTAAGTCACCATTAAAGGCCCATTGGACCTTAGACAACAAGGCACCACCAAAGAAGACTTCTCTCTATCACATCATTTGATGCATAGATGTTGACAATTCCAAATCCTTTGTTGCCAATGGTAAAAAGGAACTACAAAGCAATGTTGGATGAATCACAACCATGCAAAACATAACGAGAATGCCACTTGGCATCCACAAGCATTACCACACCTCTCCATCCTTGCTAATGATTGTCATTGAAACATATGCTCCCTAGCCATATGACATGACATGCAACCAAGAGAAAAAAGTCAACCACCTTGATCTATTGAAGACAAAAGAATTGTCTTCATTCTTCACTTGAGGCATTTCACTTGGTATAGAGGCTGGTTTGATCTTGTAGGTGACTCAAGGATAGTCTCTAATTTTGTGTTGAAAGGATAGACACTTAAAACAAGTGTTAAGAAGATTGATATGCAATACCCATTACACACGGCACATATCACCAGTTTGTTTATCAATGGTTTCCTTAAGGTATTGAGAAAATAGTCTCTAATTTTGTGTTCAAAGGATAGGCACCTAAACAAGTGTTGGGAAGATTGATATAAATACTCATTGCAAATGTTGAATATCACCAATCTATTTATCAATTGTTTCCCTGAGGTCTTGAGAGAGGTCTATTTCCACACAAACCCTGCATTGTGATTGAATTGAATAAACTTGTCCATTTCAACACAAACCGCCCTCCCTACAAAGGAAGCTTAATGGTTTAGAAACAACTTGCAAAGGAAAGGCAAGCCAAGAAATTCAACCCACACTAGAACCTTAAGGGCCTAGTGGTTGGACACAACAAAATCACTAGTCCAAGGGGAGAAAACTAAAAGCGAGTTATGGAAATAGCAATGTCGATGTCAAAGAACAGCATTCATATGGTTAGCTTTCACAAAGCAGAAGAGAAAAAAAAAGCTTGGTTAAATTGTAGATAGCATTTAGTTTAACACCATGAGGGACCCAAGTGATATTCACTGAACTTATTAGCTTGGTTTCAAACAGAAATGAGAACCCTTTCTACAAATTCACCTATATGAGTAAATTTTTCTAACCACTTGCATGCATCATCAAAATCCAGAACCAAAAGAACAAAATCCAAGGGAGTTTCAAAGCCCATACCTCATGAAATACTTTTGGGACAAACTTTTTAGGTTTCTTCTTTTTTTGTGTGGTTTAGTAGGGGAGTTGACCTGTAATAACCCCGACCCGATGGATCAAGATTATTGTGTTTCCCAAGTTTGGCAATGTTACTTGTCAGACTACTTTGCACTACTTGTTGGCCTGATCTGAAGTAGGATCTCTTTTCCTTTCTATACACAAGCTAATGTTTGCTAACTTCTATAGGATAACTTGGTTTCATATACTTCCCATTAATGTGATCATATCAAATGTACCGTACATAGATTTAATGAAGCCAAAATATTCAATGCAAAAATCAGGAAGTGATATAGCTTATGCAAAATTAAACATTATTTCAGAAGTTAACTGATCAAATTCTCATACTCAAAAATAGTAGTTATAACAAAAATGTGAAACTACAAATTACTTCACCAACATAATAAACAAGGGAAGGCGATCACATTGGTTGCAAACTCTGGTTCAATGAATGAGATTGGACAAATGAACATATATGTATAAACTCATACCCGTGCATTGAATATCCTCGATCAACGAATATGAAAGGGCTAATGGCAATATATTGATGCCGAGTTAATTATCGGCCCCGATTATTAGATATTTCCTTGAAAGTGTTTGCACTCATACCATATCACGACTCCCTTTAGGATATAACATCGACCACAATATCATACAAGGCGGCAGCAATGTTTCACAAACTCGCCAATACCTCTGTCTCCTTCCTTTTAAAAATAACGGCAACATCTTTGTTTTCCCTTCAGCGCATCGATAATAAAGTCTTGAGTGAAATTTTCCCTTCACATACGTATTCTTGAGATGATAAGAGGATGCAACGAGAATAGATATCTACGTCAAGATAGTCCCGTTCGGTTTCAACACAGTTCCCGCACAAATTTCAGCGTATAGCAATGAACAAAGGTTATCGCATCTCATCCAATAAGCTTCAAGAGTTTTTGACTTCCCTTCAACGTATTGAACAATACAAAGTATCGGAAATGAATTCCCGATGGTATGTTAATGATATTGCCTCCTGTGTTATGTTGAAAACATTCCTCTCCAGTCAACTTGATAGAACATTCACATGTGGATATTCACGGCTTTGGCATATTCGTTAATTGTTGAAGAACACATATGCTCGATATCAGGTGTTAGCGGCACCTTCAGTTTGTATTCTGATCATTGCTTCTATACTCTGCCACTGAGAGCCAATCTTGATATCATGCGTTGCTATTGTGAGTGCTCCCGATACATTCAATACTGAACGCTAACAAGATGACATACGCCATTCTCCATATAGTAGAAAATCTCTACCAACAGGAATGATTACAGATCAAATATATATATATATATATATATATCAATGCCTGATGTTCAAGTCAATGTGCTGAAAGACAACTCGAAACTCATGAACAATTTACCATTACCAGAAGATAAGAAATTCATCGATTTATACCTTGACTAGGGGTTTCGTCCAAGCCAGGCTCAGGATCTAAGATTTTTCGTTCTCAGCCTGCAAATAATCAGAAACAAACAATACTTCTTCGCGTGATCCTCTTCAATCCGCCCAATCCCAATAAGTCCTGGCCATATTCAGTTGATAGTTGATGCAACTAAATTATTTTAATTAATGACTTTATTAAAATATAATGTTTATTAATGATTTATTAAAATCATATTTTATAATTAATTAATTAAATAATGAAAAGTTCTTTAATAAAGACAATTTAATATTTAAATAATTAATCAATCTCTTTTTGGCCTTGTTAAAAATGGGGACATCACAGCTCTCCCTTCCCGGAGATTGCTTGTCCCAAGCAATCATATACCAATCCGCTGCTCCACTCTAACATGCATGCCATTAAGCCACAAGATACGAAGCAACTCACCAAGAACCATGCGGAACAATGTATTCAACCATGACAATACCCGGATCCCAAACCAATCTCAAAAACACTGCTCTACCAATCTGCTGCACTACTCTAACAATAACAACATTATGCCCAAAGTTGTGAAGCAATGCATCAAGATCCAGAAGAAACAATGCACCAATCATGTCAAGCCCATGATCCCAAATTATCCTAGGTGCATAATCAATCATGCCAATCTGCCATCTATTGTTGTTATAAATCAAAACATCATATATCCAATTGAGAACCTCACTCCAGGAGAAGCAACAAATACCTCTAATATCCGAAGATGATAGAAGCTCAAAAGTATGTCTACCTCCATCATGGAAAGGATGATGCAAATCCCTCTGACTTCTCCAATCAACTACTGAAAGGAAATGCCATTCAACAAAAGGAACAATGATCATGCATGCCCCATACCTTGGAAGTAGAATAGCTCCATATGCATTATAAGCAAGTAGCGAATCAATAACCTCTCCAAGAGTGTTTGCATGCTCAAACAGATCTGAACCAGCAATGCCACCATTCATGCATACTCCTTCATAAGCTGGTCTAAAGGACGTAAGCTCTACCATGCGAGCCTCTAGAAAAGAAAACTCCTCAAACTCATCATGAAAAATCAAAGGCTCAACCAAATCTGCCTTATGGAAATCATTATGTGCATATGAAGACATGATATTAGTGGCTGGTCCACTAAGTGTATGCTCAACTTTACAATCACATCCCACACTTGAAACCCACATATCATTTGCGTCATCAGGATCAAGAGCCTCCTCATCATCCAACTCAAAGAGTAGATTATCTAAAGTCAAGTCAACACTCAACTCAAAAAGAAGGTTGTCAACAATGGTTGAATATATATTATTAACTTTTTCATGACCATAAACAACAAACTCATGAGGATGGGAAGGTAAACTGCTATTGTCCCAAGTCAGCATTTGGGATTCCTCCATGCTTTCTTTGGAGTTACTAAACACCACCAAATCTTGATCTTCCTCCTGGTCTTTCCAAGTGAGAGGTGGTAGTGTCTCACCTAACTCATCATCAAATGATGTTATCAAGCTGCAAGATGTTTCCTCATGAAGCTCCTCAATTCTTCCATCAACTTGTTCACATTCTATGCAACTTGCATTGTCATTTTGCATCCTAGTAGAGGCTGCTATAGAAGATGCATTTTCTTTGTCTTTCCTCCTTTTGTGCTGCCCAAATGAGGTCTTCTAGGTGACTATGAGTAGAATCAATCCTTGACAATGCCTGAGCTATCTTGTCATCTGTCATCACCAAATGATCGTGCAAGTCTTCCCACACCAAAGGCTTTTGTTTCCAGCCTTGTATGCCCACTTCTGATTTTTTAACATGTGTAGGAATGGTGCCAATTTGAGAGTCAATGATCACACTTGAAGATGTATCCAAATCAACCTCATGTTCTTCATCAATTGCTGATACAAAATCAGACTCTGAGCAATCTGAATACTCATCAAGCTTCTCATGACTAACCTCACTGCAAGGTTCATGTGATGACAAGGAACTGTCGGCCAAACTTAGGAAATCAAAATCATGTTCATCAATAATCTCTCCACGGGTTGTCGTACCTTGCCTATTGCTTGAAGCTACAAACTCTTCCTTCACATCTTCCACCATGAATGATGGGACAGCGTTGTGGTCAACCAGAGGAGCACCAATAAAACCCATACCTTCATATGATTTATCAATGGAAATCTCTCTGTCACCCACCATAAAACTCTTGCATTCCTTTGTAGATGCCTCATGTGTTTCTTCTTGTAAGATTACACAAGATTCTATCATTTTTTCTTCATGAACCGAATTTGTCTGTCTATCAAATTCTTCACATAGATTTTTGCAAACCTCACTTGTAGCCATCATATCTACTTTCTTTCCTTGTTCCTGATATGAACTTGGAAACATCAAACCATCTTCATCAAATTGTTCACGTTCCATGTCTCTTGCATTGACTTCTTGTTCTTGCAAAGTGGCTGCAACACACATCTGGTTTTCTACTTTGTGCATTGAGTAATGAGCCTCACTCAATTGAAAGCAAAGATCAACAATCTCCCTATCTTTGTCCTCCACCAATTTGACAGCCATGTCTCTATCTCTTAGTAATTGCAAGTAATCATCTTTTATGAATTCCAATGCTTCTTTGATGGACTGAAAATGTGTATGAGACATACCTGTTACCATTCCTTTTTGCCTCTCAATTTGTGCTAACCAAATGAGGTCTTCAATATGTTTATGAGTATTATCCATCCTTGATAACACTTTCACAATCTTTTCTTCCTTCACCATAAATTGACCTTCCAAATCTTCCACTACAAGAGGCTTTCATTCCCAAACATCAAAGTGACCTTGGTTGCCATGAACTATCTTTCTTGATTTGTCTTCATGTGTAAAAAGTTTGTCAACAATAGAATCAGCCAACTTGCTTGTGGATGCATTACAATCTTCAACCGTGGATGATTGGGCAAAGATGTGATCAACTAAGGACTCATCATTAGAATCCATACCTTTATCCATATCTGTTCATCTCCAAGCTAGTGCACTTTATGTTAAGGGGACTCATG